>CALNVZ010003435.1:19917577-19929233 GCA_940671915.1 Paracentrotus lividus | reverse complement strand
TTTATTTTCATTGTATCAAAAACCAAAAGCATCACAATGTAATCCTATATGCAGGCGCGTATCGCAGGATTCGCACCCCGGGGGGCCCGACGTGAATTTGGCGCCCCTGTGTACTTTTCAAAATATGGCGCCCCCCCCCCCCCCCCCCCCGCAGGGCAAACATAGGCCTACGGCTTAAATGTATTTTGAGAGGATTTCGAATAATAATTTATTTGAAGTTTTTTTTTTTTTTTTTTTTTTTTTAATAACTTGCCAATGGTGAGTTCATGGAAAGGAATTTCTAGGTATATGAGGTATTACCGCTATAGATGAAAATACGAATATTTCTAAAATACGAGCGCGCAGCGCAATCAGATTTCCCCCCCCCCTCTACTTTACGATCAGAAAAGCAAAGAATTTTAAGCAATTAGGGGTATCAATTTTGTTAAGCTCTTCATCAGAATATCATATGAACGGGAGCTGTAATTTGTCCATCAAAACGATTTGAAAGCAAGCCATATAAAATCATGTGAATTTGTCCATCAAGTAATGTGAAATAAACAAATGTATATTGATGTTTTGTTGTTCGGAATCCTCATAATCTGGTTACAAAGAAAGAAAAAATAGGCGAGCGTGAACATGGTGAATCGCGAGCAGAAATTTCATGTATCGGAATGATCTCTGAAAAACGTGAACATTTTTATGCCATTCCTCAGGAATACAATGTAATAACTCTTTGGAAAAATGAAGCGAAGCGCGAAGCGCGATCGAAAAATTTTGCTCTGTGTAATAGAGACCTGAAGTTTAGGATCAATTAGGCCTCCAATAATTTAAAGACCGTATGTTGCCCAGTAATTTTACATGATTATGAAAGAGAGATGAATATCTATCTATATAGTGCTTATCTATCCTTCTGCTTCCCTCCCTAAGTTTATGATAAATTTGGCGCCCCTAAGTTAAGCCTAACTTGGCGCCCCCTAAATGTTAGTTTGAATTGGGCCATACATGTACGATTTACGGTGATTTGATGCCCCTGGGAAAATGCAAAAATAAATGTAACGTGTATCAAATAAATTTAAATGTCTTGATGATTAGTATCCTATGATGCAAATTATGGTCAGAGGAAAAACACAGGCGAGAGCGGAATTTTGATGTCTTTGATGCCATTGCATTCGTTCCTGAGGAAACACAATGTAATAACTCATTGGGAAAAGAAATGATGGCGAGCGCGGTAACGCGAGCCAAAATTTTGCTATGTATATATCAGACCAGGAGGAATTAAAAATTTTAGAGACCATATTTCAAATACCAAGTTTGTTGCCCCTAGTTTCAGTAAATTCGGCACACCCTCCCGAAGTTCCAAATAAAGTTGGAGCCCCTAAATTTAAGATAAATTTGGCATCCCTAAGTCTCAGGTCAATTTGACGCCCCTACGTTTAAGCTCAATTTGGCGCCCCCTAAGATTTAGGTCAATTTGAAATGCAAAAAAATGAATGTAACGTGAAATCATAATTGAAATGTTTGATGTTTAGAATCCCATAATGTAAATTTTGGTAAGGGAAAACACAGGCGAGCGCGAAGCATGAACGGAAGTTTTGATGTATTCAAATGATTAGAAATCAGGACATTTCATACGTTCCTCAGGAACACTATGTAATAATCATTGGGGGAATAAAATGATGCGAAGCGCGAAGCGCGAGCGAAAATTTTGCTATGTATATACAGACCCGGATGCATGAATTTTGAAATTTTGCTCTATCTATATAGAGACCATATTTTAAAAACCTATTTGTTGCCCCCTTAGTTTCATGTAATTCGGTGCCCCTTAGTTTCAGATCAATTGGGTGCCCTATAAGTGTTAGCTCAATTGGCCGCCCCTAATTTTAAAATCGATTTGACATACCCCTTAACTTCAATTCAGTGCCCCCATAAGTTTCAGGTCATCTTGGCGCCCGTACGTGTAAGCTAATTTGACGCCGCTAATATGTGAACATAAATTTGAAATGCAAAAAAAGAAAAAAAAAAAAAAAAAAGAAGAAGAAATAAATAATATAAATTTAACGTGAAAAGCAAGTAAATTTAAATGTTTTGAACGGTTAGAATCCCATAAATGTAAATTCTGGTAAAAGAGGAAAAACATATAGGCGTGTGCGAATAGGGAACGGAAATTTGATGCATTCGGATGATTAGAAAACAGGTCATTTTAAGGCGTCTCTCGACATGTTAAATCAATGGGAAAGTGATGAGGCGAGCGCCGAGCGAAATTTTGCTATGTACAAACCAGGAGGCATGGAATTTAAAAATTTTGCTATTTCTAGATAGAGACCTTCTGAATTTTTTTGTATGTTTTTTGGGGCCCTTAGTTTCAAACGGTATAGGATATAGTTGGGCCACTAAGTTTAAGATAATTTGGCACCCCTAAAGTCAAGGTCAATTCGGCGCCCCTACATTTTGAGCTCAATCTGGCGTCCTTTAATTAAGACCGGATTTGGCACCCTCCTTAACTTCTGGTTAAATCAGCGCCCTTAAGTCTCGGGTCATTTCAGCGCCCTTAAGTTTCAATATTTTTTGCGCCCCCTCGTAATTTGATCTAAATTTTGACGACATTACGTTTAAGATCATTTTGGCGCCCCTCTAGGTTGAAGTTCGATTTGGCGCCCCTAAATTTAAGCTCAATTTGCGGCCCTCTTTAATCTAAGGTCTGATTTAGCGCCCTTAAGTTTTAAGGGTCGATTGGCGCCCCCATCTAAGTTTCGGGTCAATTTGCGCCCCCGTTAGCATTTTGGCACCCTTAATTCTAAGTTTGATTTGGCGCCCCCTAAATTTAAGGTCGATTTTAGAGCCGTATATAAGTTTAAAAGTCGATTTGGCGTCCACCTATGTGAAGGTCAATTTGCGCCCCTATGTTTAAGCTCAATTTGGCGCTCCTTAATTTAAGGTCCATTCGGCACCCCTAAGTTTGTTGGCGGTTGCTTAGTTTTACTGTCGATTTGGCGCCCCCTAAGTTTTTTTTTAGGGCCCCCCTTCCCTCCTCTTTTACATATTTGGCGCCCATACTTAGTTTAGGTCGATTTGGCGCCCTCTAAGTTTAAAATCAATTAGCGAGCCCCTCAGCTTCAGGTCAATTGGCGCCCCAAGTCTAAGTTTCGGATCAATTTGCGCCGCCTAAGTTTAAGCTCAATTTGGCTCCCGTAGTTTAATGTCGATTTTGGCGCCCCTAAATTAAGGTCGATTTGGCGCCCCCCTAAATTTAAGGTCGATTTGGCGCCTCTATAAGTTTAAGGTCAATTTGGCGCCCTAAGTTTACTGTCGATTTGGCGCCCCTAAATTTTAAGGTCGATTTGGGCGCCCCCAAGTTTAAAGTCAATTTGGCACCCTAGTTTACTGTCGATTTGGCACGCCCCCCTAAATTAAAGGTCTGATTGGCGCCCCCCTAAATTTAAGGTCGATTTGGCGCCCCTTAGTTTACTGTCGATTTGGCGCCTCCCTAATTTAAGATCGATTGGCCGCCCGCCAAGTTTAAAGTCAAATTTGGCACCCCTTAGTTTACTGTCGATTTGGCGCGCCCCCCCTAAATTAAAGGTCGATTTGGCGCCCCCCTAAAATTTAAGGTCGATTTGGCGCCCCTTAGTTTACTGTCGATTTGGCGCCGCCTAAATTTAAGGTCGATTTGGCGCCCCTAAGTTTAAGGTCAATTTGGCGCCCCTTAGTTTACTGTCGATTTGCGCCACCCTAAATTTCAGGTCGATTTGGTGCCCCCCCCCCATAAGTTGCAAGGTCGATTTGGCGCCCCTAAGTTGAAGGTCAATTTGGCGACCCCTTAGTTTACTGTCGAATTTGGCAGCCCCCCCCCATTTTTTCAAGGCGCCCCCTTTCCCCCTCCTCCTTTTCCCTTCCTCTCTCTCTTTTTTTTTTTTTTCTTCTTTTTTTCTCCTTCCTCTTTTCGCCTTGCTTTTTTCCCTTCCTCTTTCCCCATTTCTTTCCCTTTCTCTTTTTTTTCTTCTCCTTTCTTCTTTTTTTTTTCTTTCCTTTTTCTCATTTTTCTTCCTCTTTTCGGCGCCCCCTGCGCCTCCCGGGGACCGGCGAAACGACCCGTAATAGTCTCCCCTCCCAGGAATACTTCCTATGATATGAGTACAATAAACACATATCAATTAGACTTCATTATATACAAATGTTTAGGACCCCTTTAGAATCTAGGCTTGTGAGCATGGCCCAGGGTCAATAACATTTATTTGATAAGTTATGTTTATGCAGGACTCTGGACCTAGCCAACATTGTTGCCCCATTCATATTGGGATTAGCAAACTATCATGGCAATTATATTATGTTTGTAACAATTAGAGGTTAAATAGAATTTGTAGATTGTTATTTTTTTTACACTATGCACTAACACATGTATAATTGATGTATAGTATGTTGATTTATATGATCAAGTATCAGATAATATCCCATACTTATATTGGTTTTATTTTCCACCAATGGACAAATATATAGTACACGTCAGTTAACCAATCAGAATACATGTTGCATAAAAAGTACTATGAACCAATCTGGGGGGGGGGGTGTTTCACAAAGAGTGAAGTAAATTTAAAGTTGCTCATCTATGCACATCCTGTAATCATATCTCATTGATGGCTTCTAGATGGCGTCACATCCCCTGTCATGATCTGACCAATGAGGTGATGTGTAATATACACACTACAACTAGGAATTTAAAGTGTAATTTTAAATTCACTTAAGCTCTATTATTAGGTAATGAAATGAGTACATTAACAATCGCGTCCATTACATACACATCCTGGTGATCATATCTCATTGGAGTGGACTTTCTCAATGCATGCATCCGCTGGTGCATGATGGTAGATCCAAAGGGGGTGGGGGTGATGTGTAATCATACACACACACAACTACGGAATTTAAAATGTGTAACTTGTTTAAGTCTACTTAACTCTATAGGTGTAATAAGAAGTAGACTTAAAAGGTCTGCTCAGTCTATGCCATGCCTGTAGCATATCTCGATGTGTGATCTCTTAAAGTAGACAGAACTAGGAGAGTCAGAAAGGCTGCGTGTTAATTACCAACAAGAGTGTCAATACTACAACTGGCAACGCGAAAAAATCGTTTTCACTGATGTCGAGAGAAGTACTGCGAAACCCTTTGTCAAATAACTGTTTTAGATCGGGAGTTTATCACCGCGTTCAAAGAAAGGGGCCCCCAATTTTCAGCTTCAGCGGGTACCCCGGCAAAGGTCGTCGGAATTATGGACGTCACACCTTGGCACCGCGTACGCGTTCCACTGTATGGCAGCGACTATGCCACTGTCGTTGCTATAATCGCGTACAGTTGACGCGAGATCTCTCCGATCTTGAAAAGCACTTTCATTCTCTCTCTCCATCTCCTTCTCCGCACTGCTCCTTGGACTATAGCTGGTCGAAAGGGAGTACGCTCGCTTGGGCCTGACGTCCTCGTAGCATTCATCTGATGTTGTGGTATGTATAATGTATCCTTAATTGTGTTCTTAGTATGTATCGATTAATAGGACCTGAATAGCCTTCGCTCAGCGATCGGAGAGTGAGTTGATAAAGAAAACGAGATAATAAAAGACAAAGTACATGGTTTGGGTCATTGTGGACGCTGTTCAAAATCACACTCTTAGTTGCTGCGTCATATAATGACAAATAATCGTGTAACCAATAATGCCTTATATCTATATGTTTAGGATTAATCCACAATACTTGAAATTGTTGTTCAATTTGGTTTATTGTGCTGTGCCAGATCCCGAGATAATTCATCCGTAGCGGTGGATAACTAAGTGAAGTGTCGCTCCAAACTTTTGGACTGGAATAGCGCTCCTGTAGTTCTTTCAGTTACTGGTATGTGAAAACTTTTTTTTCGGATGGTTTTAGAGTGATTGTTCAGAATTGGAAATAAACATTATTTGTTAGATGCGACCTTGTTGCACTGAATTTGTGGACACGGGTTGCTTCAGTGTGTGAGAAGGCAGCGGAGTCTGTAGCGAGGAGAGGCGACTGTCAGTATTCCATCCGCTCGCTGCCGGGACTGAATATGACAATCATATATGGCATTCTGTGCAATTTGCGGGTATATAACAAATGGTAAGTTATGTATTATTATACCGCATCCTGTTGCGTGTGTGTTAAGAATTAAGAGCGCCAAGACGTAGATTGAGTGAGACTGTAGAATATGCAGAACTAATTCAATGCCTCCTACATCATTGAGTTCTTCTAATTCTGTCTCTTCGTAATATATATTGATTTCTCTTTAAGAAGTTTCTGGTCTTTAGCCACTTGAAATTTCGATAAATAAGGAAATCTTTTGAGAAACTGTGAACTGCGACCACCTTTCAATTCAATGGGGGAAGTAGTTTAATCCGTGTAAGGTTAGTTGGGAAAAGTCTCATGAAGCGGTGGCATGATATATTTTGCCTAAAACTTATTGGAGGTATTCATATTTAAAAAAAAAATCATATTAAAAAATCAATAAGATTCAACACAGAAATAAGTCCTTCTTAGAATGAAGAGTCGTATAAATTTACGTGGAATTTTAAGCAGTTATATCTCCCCCAAGGTCAATGGGCAAATTGAAGACGAGTTCACCAACAAACCAACGGGGCCCCACCGTTCCCGGCCCTCGTGAGAGAATGAGCAAGGCAATCGATCTTTTATCGATGATTGCAAACTAACTCAAAAATCTAATCGCAGAAAGCTTCAAATCTACAAAATAAATCACAAATAATCTCAAAACACGACTATTCTAAAGGATATACCAACCCTGCATGATTTGTCAAATGGATGTTGGTAATTCAGCTTTGTGATAAAACTTAAAAGAGCCATACTTAATCCGAGACACAGCAGCCACTATAGCAAGCTTATACATGCTGCCCAGCGAGCAATCTGTTACGTGTATAGTTACGTATGCCATCCAAGCTGCGGCGCGCGAAGCTCAATCGCTGCGTGTTTTCGAGCGGTCGCAAGGTGCGACGTCACAAACCAGAGATCCCTGCGACACCGGACGCTCCATTTGGTGGGCTGGATTAAAAAAAACCGTCTAAAAAACCATTTACAGCTATTTCTGAGGTAGATCAAGTCATTTTCAGGATGACCCCCCCCCCCTCATTCGTATCGAGAGGAAAATCTATTCAGTAACATTGTAATTTGGCCATTATACAAATATTGTTGTATTTTCTTCTCCGGTTGTGGTCTACTTTAATGACATCATCCCTGGGTCATGATCTGACCAATGAGGTGATGTGTAAATACCACACGCAACTAGAAATTTAAGTTAATTTTAACCTGTTGGAGACAACTGATTTGGCTATAACAACATTTCCCATAGACGCTCGCCCTAATATATTCGGGCTCAGTCCTCAATGGTTAAAACTCTTGTGACAATCCCACAGGAATGGTAATTCAAATTTGCAATTATGGTAACTCTTCATGTAATTTAAACAGGCAGAGGTATTCATGAGTGTCGCTATATATGATAACGTTTCCTGAGCCATTTTTTAGCTGTGTTCCTCAAACACATACTGTGCATTGTTCGATGACAATAGTACTGGTTTCCTGAAAGCTCCTGTAAGCCAGGGTTTTCACAGGCTCATGTGAAAATTTTGGTTGGCTTGAAAGAATTATTGTTATTGTTTAATATTTGTGGACCCTGATGCTTACTCAAGCCTAACCCTTGTTTTGACGGGGTTCAATTATAATTGCATATTTTGCATTATTTTTAGTACTCAAAATCATCCATGATGATTAAGTGAATATCAATACTTCAACATTTGCAGTTTATATTGTGCTAATATAGTTTCAAGAATGGAAACATCTTTTATAAGCGCTTACATGTTGCATTAGTAAAGTTTGATTTATCAATACTTTCTTTCAAGCGAGATAAATTCCATATTTTCTTTCTTAATCATATGGCAGTCTACGTAATATTGGTGGTGGAGTTCATAATTGATTATTGTTTTTACTTTGAACCTACATTCAGTACTTTGAATTTATCAACTATTTTTTTCAGTGAAATATATTGAAATATTTAATGGAATTAATTATTTTAAGTTATGTATGTTGGGGGTGAATAATGGAATACATTATGGTTTGTATAATTTCAAGAATTCTATCTATCAGTACTTTATTCAGTGAAATATGGTTCAGTACTTTTGTTATTATTTATGTGTTGGGGGTAAATAATGAAGCATTAATGGTTTGGTAATATATATTGTTTATGCACATTTAAAATACACTGCAGTACTCAATTTATCAGTGAAATATCTGTCTTTCAGTCATTCCAGCCTATATTATGCTACTATTGTAGACATTTATTGTAATAAAGATTGCCATCTAGCCTTTATGATCATCAGAAATGAAATGTTTGGTAGATCATTGTAAAAAAGGCTCATTTTTTGTAATGTTTAGAACATAAGAACAGAAACGAACTTCAATACTGAATAATTATTATTGAATGGTTCATTTTATCCTCTATGGAGTCACTTTTATATTGTAATGACAGTTAAATGAATGTTGTCTAATGAACATTGGGGATGAAGATTATAATTATTATTGGCTTTAATATACATTCATCACAACATAATAGGTTATAACAGAATTGGTTCTTACTTGCCTTAAACTTTTGCTTTTTGTATTCCATGTGTCCTATAATTCATAATATTTTGGCATTAATGCTAAAAAAGTAACTGAAATAAGCGGATTCATATTTGTCAGTTCACATGGGGGGGCTGTCGTTTATTGCGGGCAATTATTTGTTGAGTGTAAAATTTATATAAAAACAAAATTCCCCTTTTTTTGTGATAAGTTAGTAGGTATTGGGTAAGCTAATACACTCAAATAATTAATGTAAAGATTGGATATAATTCCTCTGAAATTTCATAGAGGTTTATGCTTTGTTAAATAATTTTTTGAAATATTGTTTTGCTTTTAAAACTAACAGCTTTTATTTTTGAACCATTGTTAAAAAACGTCATTAGTGTTGGAGCCTTAACAGATTTTTTTTTGTCTTATTTTGTTCACACTTGTTTTATTTTTTATTTTTTAAACATTTTTGTAGTGATGTGATATCTACTCAAAATGTTTGATTTGTAACAGTGGTCGTAATAAGCAAAATTCCACGTATTCAATGTATAGTGCAAGGAGCAAACAGGGTTTCGGTATTAAAATGGAAATGTATATCAAACATTAACGATGATGTCTTTGTCAGCTACTGAGAATCATTGTGGAAGGAAAAATGAGAGAGAGAGAGAGAGAGAGAGACAAGAATTGAATCTGAGCGTAACTGAGGGATATAGTGAGAAGTATTTAAAGGGAATCCAACCCAAGGAGAGAAACACACCTTACAAAAAGAAGGAAATGAGAGGAGCAAATCTAAAAAAGTTTTGAATCAAAACGGTTATAGAATAAGAGAGTTATGGAAGTTTGAACAGTCTAGTTGTTCCTTCTATGGGGAACCTCAGATTGGGCATCATCGGCTTCAAAATCGGCCGGAATTTCTTATGGACAACTCTCCATTCGTTTTGTACACATTTTTCAGATTTCCCATTTTCTTTCGAAAATATGTCTTCTTACCTCTTGAGCTTCAAATTATGTTCATAGTGAAAATATTTTTACACAATCAAATTATGTTGAAGCTAGAAGGACGGTAAGATATATTTCGAAGAAAAGGGGGAAAATCTGAAAATTTTTGTGTATCAAAACGACGAGGAGTTGTCCATAAGGATCGGCCATTTGAAAGCCGAGATGCCAATTTGGGATCCTAGAGGACTAGACTTTTCAAACTTCCATAACTCTCTGTTTATAAACGATTTTGATGAAACTTTTTTTTATAGATTGCTCTCTCATTTCCCTCTTGATTCTCTCCTTGGGGTTGGATTCCTTTTTAAGGTAAATGAGAATGCTATAGATATGAGAGTAGAAGAGAGGTGTGGGAGGGAGAGAGACAGAGAGGAGCGGAGAGAGGGGACGGAGATGAGAGAATTCTTGAACAGAGGGTGGAGAGGGTATAGTGAGGAAGGATATAAGATAAATGAGAATGATTGAGAGAACAGGGAAAGAAAATTGAAACAATGTTCGGAGAAGGATATAGTGAGAGAGTATGTTTTTATGAAGATGAATAAGATGATAAGAGAGAGAGTCAGAGAGAATGAATGAAGTGTGTGAGAGGGATATAATGAAAGGTTTGTGAATATCATTAGAATGATGAGAGAGAGAGGGATTATAATGAGAGAGATTGTAAGATCAATGGAGAAATGTGAGAGGGGGGGGGGTTAAGAAAAATGTGAGATTTGGGAGAAAAGGACAGGTTATGGGAAAGAATGGATCAGTAAACAAACAAAGTAAAATGGAAAAAGCAAAAATGAAACAAATTATGAACACTGGGATAATGAATGAAGAACAGAAATCGATAGAATATAAGGGAAAGGAGATAAATTATACAGAAGGATATGGAAATTATAGATAATAAAGAGGAAAAATAGAAGAGAGTGAGAGAGAGAGAGAGACGGAGAGAATTGAGAAGACGTGAGAGGATTACAATGAGAGATTATTGTAAGATCAATCGAGAAGTGATGGAGAGGGGGGGTAGAAGAGTTGTTTTGAGATGGAGAAAGAACGTACGGGAGAGAATGGAAATCAGCAACAAACAAAGTAAATGGAAAGAGCAAAATTAAACAAATTATGAACACTGATAATGAATGAAGAAATTAGAAAATCGGAAGATATATATTAAAAAAAAAAAAAAAAAGAAAGAGAAGAAGAAGGGAGATAGACAGAAAGATATGGAAGAATATAATGATAAAGAGGGAAAAATAGAAATGGGAAAGTGAAAGATAACAAGTAAACACATTTTACGCGTTCCTCGACACAATGTAATAAATCAATGGGAAAAGATGATGCGAGCGCGAAGCGCGAGCGAAAATTTTGCTATGTACAAACCAGGAGGCATGGAATTTAAAAATTTTGCTATTTCTAGATAGAGACCTTCTGATTTTTTTTGTATGTGTTTTTTGGGGCCCCTTAGTTTCACGTAAATAGGATATAGTTGGAGCCACTAAGTTTAAGATAAATTTGGCACCCCTAAGTCTCAGGTCAATTCGGCGCCCCTACATTTTGAGCTCAATCTGGCGTCCTTTAATTTAAGACCGATTTGGCACCCCCTTAACTTCTGGTTAAATCAGCGCCCTTAAGTCTCGGGTCATTTCAGCGCCCCTTAAGTTTCAGATCATTTTTGCGCCCCTAAATTTGATCTAAATTTGACGACATTACGTTTAAGATCATTTTGGCGCCCCTCTAGGTTGAAGTTCGATTTGGCGCCCCCTAAATTTAAGCTCAATTTTGCGGCCCTCTTTAATCTAAGGTCGATTTAGCGCCCTTAAGTTTAAGGTCGATTTGGCGCCCCCATCTAAGTTTCGGGTCAATTTGGCGCCCCCACGTTAAGCTCATTTTGGCACCCCTCTAATTCTAAGTTTGATTTGGCGCCCCCCTAAATTTAAGGTCGATTTAGAGCCGTATATAAGTTTAAAGTCGATTTGGCGTCCCACCTATGTTGAAGGTCAATTTTGCGCCCCTATGTTTAAGCTCAATTTGGCGCTCCTTATTTTAAGGTCCATTCGGCACCCCTAAGTTTGTTGGCGTTGCTTAGTTTA
>CALNVZ010003435.1:19888735-19903979 GCA_940671915.1 Paracentrotus lividus | reverse complement strand
CGCTTATCTACATTAGGGGGTTTCGAATTGTGTGGACGTAGAAATGAACACCCTATTTCCAAAAATAAACGAATAAATAAATTTAAATAACCAAAACAAAACCCCGTTATTGCCAAATAGTTTTACTTTCACCAGATAGATATCTATAACCTATAGGCCGGCCATAACTGCAGCAAAGTCCTGAAGTGGGTAGGCCATCATCAATTCATCATCAGCATCATGGTAATCTTCATCATCTTCATCATCATCCTCATCATTACGTAAGGAGGTAAGACTAGCAACATAACACTTTTTGGGGATTCCCCACTGATTACGCACTGTCACGTGGTCTAATACTGTGCTGTTATTGGTCGACATACGTACTCGCCCAGCTCCACTGGGTAGAGATCAGTGCCCAGCTCATCTTCCATTATGACCATTTTCTCTTTTTGAGTCCACGGCTTTTTCCTGAGCAGTCTTCTGATACTTTTTGTGTAATCTAACCGCTTATTTTTCCTTTATACTGACACTAATGGTACTGAATTAGGTCATTGATTGATCAATAAGTGAATAACGATACCGTTGCTTGGCTTCAGCCTTATCACGAGGTAAATCGTTATCGATTGTCACAGTTACAGACACAGGTTTTATAGAACAGCAGCTGAACTGGATTGTACTCTCGGCCTGCCTGGTCATCATGGAGTGTGCCGAATTACTGACGTCTCGCTGGGGTTCGCTGTCCAACACTCATCTTCTGTGACTAAATTCAATGTATGTATGGTGAGCCATGGCTTACAATCTATTATTTATGTGACACAGCAATGTAAAATGTGTTCTTTATAATACACAAACAATAACAGACATGATATGATAAAACAAACAATACCGGAAAAATCTGTGTCAGAATATCAAGTTGATTATTATTTACAAAAACTGGTTTATTTCTACATTGAAGCTTCTTTAACTGGGTTCAATTCTGCAATATTCACACATGAAAAGAAAGTGATAAATATTCCAGTCCTGCAGTTTGCAAAGAGGGCAAAGAACTGCTCTTTTCCATCAATGAGAATTATTTGAAGGGTGTGAGAACGTGCGTGGAATTTTAGCTAGGTCGCATTAACGCATTTGGCCATGCGTTTTGAGTTGGGCCCTTAAAAAGGTGACATCTGCTCCTAAAATATGATGTTGTTTATAGATTTACTCAACAACTATACAACCCTTATAGCTGGTTTTGGTCTTAAATTAAAGCTCTGATGTAGGACAACAAAACACTTGTATCAAAACATGAAAAAAATTTCATCATTTTCTGTTTATTAACTGGTAATAAACAAATATCTGGGGTGGAGGAGGAGCCGCGCAGGAGGAGCCGCGCAGCAAATTTGGCAAATGTACTGTAATGAGTTAAATCAAGTTCACAGAAGAGTGTTTTTGGATTGAAATGAATGTACACCCTGCTGAAATAATCAGTTTAGCTTGGTTTTGATAGTTTATTATGTTAGTCCAGGAATTTTAATTACCTTGATTGCAGTAATTGGCTATGCTTCTTGAGATTGGCCTACAAAAAGGTTTAGTTTTCACATCTACTCCTCAAAAGTGATTTTGTTTATATTTACTCAATCATTGTCAATGAATAATCAATAAATTGATTTTAAGTGCATTTCTGAACTCCTCAGACATTCAGCTTGAAGAAAATGTTAACTTTTATGGGGTAAATATAGATTTTGAAAAAGTTAGAGTCACTTTCAGTGAAATGCGCGCGAAGTGAAATGCGCGCGATTAGCACAAATTTTGAGTGTGTCACATAACATGGGCCCAACTTTAAACGCATGGCCATTTATGCTGAATATATATATATATATGGATACCCATATATATTTAGTGATGCTTTTTCCTTCATTAATTAAGAAAGATAATTTTGATTTAGATTTTGGGTAGGTGTTGGATTTTTTTAACAGGGCCCATAGGAAAATAGGAAGTCTGCGGCAGATCTGCGGCAGACTAAAAGTCTGCGGCAAAGAGTATGCAGAAGTATGCGGCAGAAAGAATCTTTGCTGCAGACTTACCGCATACCAGTCTGCGGCAGGAACAGTCTGCAGCAGAAAATTGGAAAGTTATACAGTCTGCAGCAGGTCTGCGGTGGAAAATTGGAAAGTTATAGAGTCTGCGGCAGGTCTGCGGTGGAAAAGGGGAAAATTATATAGTCTGCAGCAGGTCTGCCACAAACTTTCATATCAACCCATAGGAAAATGAAAAGTATGCGGCAAAGAGTATGCAGGAGTATGCTGCAGAAATAGAGTTTCCGGCAGACTTGCCGCATACTAGTATGCCACAGAAACAGTCTGCAGCAGACTGTTTTCTGGCATACTAGTATGCGGCAAGTCTGCGGCAAGAAAAAGATGAATCTTTATCATCAGCTTTAAATGTTTTTGAACCTGTCTATAATTGCACTTGCAGGAGCTTCTGAATATGTATGTAATTATGCAAATAAAAAAATTAAATAAGAAAGAAATCAGTATAGGTGTTACTTTTAACTAACTGTGACCAAAATGTTTTAGATTTAGGTGGTGTATATAAGCAGGGAGTGTTCTGTGATAGAGTGTGGCGGGAATGCGACAGGCAGGGCCAGAGCACAGTCTTGGGGTAAAGGGGGGAAAATAATATTATGCTTCAAAATGATAAAGGGTATGCCGCAGACCTGTCACAAACTATTTGTCATGCTGAAAGAGTATGCGGCAAGTCTGCGACAAGGAAGTAGCATATGAATATTCATGATAAAGGGTATTTCGCAGACCTGCCGCAGACTTTTCATCATGCTGAAAGAGTATGCGGCAAGTCTGCAACAAGGTAGTAGAAAATGAATATTCATGAAAAAGAGTTTTTTTTGAGTTGCAGCAGATCTGCCGCAGACTCTCTCTCATACTGAAAGAGTCTGCGGCAGGGCTGCAGCAATACTAATTTGCATGTGAAAATCTGCGGCAAGTCTGCCACAAATCTGCGGGAAGTCTACCACAAGAGTCTGCGGCAGGCACAAAACTTTCCTATGGGGGTGCAGTAAAAAAGTTTATGGTTATGTACAAAAGGGGACTTATTATATTGACGAAATTCGTCATATTTTTGGTCTGTTATATGGGAACGATTTTAAGGCCGTTAACTTGATATGTAATAATAATTTGTTTTTATATACAGACCAAACTGTCGCCGTTTGCGATTCCACTAACGGCCTCAAAATCGTTTGTCTAGTATTGCATCTCGCTGACGCCGTTTGCAAATCCACAAACGGCCTCAAAATCGCCTGTCTAGTATTGCATCTCGTTGACGCCGTTTGTAAATCCACAAACGGCCTCAAAATCGTTTGTCTAGTATTGCATCTCGCTGACGCGTTTGCAAATCCACAAACGGCCTCAAAATAGTCTCTGTAACCATATGACTTCTTTGACGCCGTTTGCAAATCCACAAACGGCCTCAAAATGGTCTCTATAACCATATGACTTCTTTGACGCCGTTTGCAAATCCACTAACGGCCTTAAAAATGGTCTGTCTAGTATTGCATGTCGCTGACGCCGTTTGCAAATTCACAAACGGCCTCAAAATCGTTTGTCTAGTATTGCATCTCACTGACGCCGTTTGCAAATCCACAAACGGCCTCAAAATGGTTTCTATAACCATATGACTTCTTTGACGCCGTTTGCAAATCCACTAACGGCCTTAAAAATGGTCTGTCTAGTATTGCATGTCGCTGACACCGTTTGTAAATCCACAAACGGCCTCAAAATCGTTTGTCTAGTATTGCATCTCGCTGACGCCGTTAGTGGATTCGTAAACGGCGTCAAAGAGGTCAAATCGATATACAGTGCGTCCCAGATAAAAGTATACCCAACTTTGAGAGCCTCATATTAAAATTGTATAACTTATGTGTAATCAATTTTAATTTCATGACAAAGAGTAACTCATATTCTATTTAATGATACCAAAATCATACCGATACTGTCATGGATGACTAAACACTCAAGTGTTTAAAAACATTGGTCAAAAGTGATCTGTACCAAGTTGTCTGAGAAGCAGCCCTGGCTTTCTGATCATTCATTGTTTGTTTGGGGTCAGCCTTCTTGAGTCCATTCATTAGGCACAAAGGAATACTTGATCAATTGAAATGCAGGGGCTGCTTTTGCTGAAACTTGGGACAGGGCACTTTTTACGCTTGTTTTTTAAAGCCCAACTGCTCAGTCATCCGTCACAACACATGTATAAGTTTGGTATCATTGAAAAGAATATGAGTTGCTCTTTATCATGATATATATTTCAAGGTCACACAAGCTATAATATTTTAATATGAGGCTCTCAAATTTGGGTATACTTTTTTCTGGGATGCACTGTATAGACCATTTTGAGGCCGTTAGTGGATTTGCAAACGGCGTCAGCCAGATGCAATACTAGACAAACGATTTTGAGGCCGTTTGTGGATTTGCAAACGGCGTCAGCAAGATGCAATACTATAGACAAACGATTTTGAGGCCGTTTGTGGATTTGCAAACGGCGTCAGCGAGATGCAATACTAGACAAACGATTTTGAGGCCATTAGTGGATGCGCGAACGGCGTCAGCGAGATGCAATACTATAGACAAACGATTTTGAGGCCGTTTGTGGATTTGCAAACGGCGTCAAAGAGGTCAAACGGTTATATAGACCATTTTGAGGCCGTTAGTGGATTTGCAAACGGCGTCAAAGAGGTCAAATCGATATATTGACCATTCTGAGGCCGTTAGTGGATTTGCACACGGCGTCAGCGAGATGCAATACTATACAAACGATTTTGAGGCCGTTTGTGGATTTGCAAACGGCGTCAGCGAGATGCAATACTATAGAGAAACGATTTTGAGGCCGTTTGTGGATTTGCAAACGGCGTCAGTGAGATGCATTACTAGACAGACCATTTTAAGGCCGTTTGTGGATTCGCAAACGGGGTCAGCGAGATGCAATACTAGACAAACGATTTTGAGGCCGTTAGTGGATGCGCGATCGAACGGCGTCAAAGAGGTCAAATCGATATATAGACCATTCTGAGGCTGTTAGTGCATTTGCAAACGGCGTCAAAGAGGTCAAACGGTTATATAGACCATTTTGAGGCCGTTAGTGGATTTGCAAACGGCGTCAAAGAGGTCAAATCGATATATAGACCATTCTGAGGCCGTTAGTGGATTTGCAAACGGCGGCAAAATGTGTTCTATATAGACGTCGAATACGGCCTTAAAATCCTTTGCATACTACAGACGAGCGACTTGACGAATTTCGTCAATATCAAAATACCGGTACAAAAGGTATGCTTATTTCCCAATCTTATGGGGTGCACCAGCACCTTCAATTTCCTCAATTCCTGTTGAATCATTCTTCATTAATGAGCACAACTGCTGAGGTTGTGAGCCACTTATGTACCTCAGTCATGGATCCAGCATTTGTCTCACAAAAGATCTGAGCCCTACGGTATGAGGATAATAGCCTTTATAGGATTAATAAAATCCTTTGTCACAAGCCATGCTAGGTCCGCTGTACTGCACAGCAACTGGTTCTCCCACTGTTTGTCTCCACACATTGAGACCTGAAAGCTATTTTGATTGATTTCTTTTTCTCTCTCTCCAGATGAAACAAATTACTTCTCCACTTGTTTTCTTCTCAAAATGGGAGTTTTATGTTTCCCACTCTTCAGTATAAATAATTTTTGTGTAATTTCTGTACGTGGATTAATGTGCTTTGTCTATATGATTTGCAGTCTAAAACCCAACCAACCAACCAGCCAAGATGCCTGTGAGTCTAGCTGAATGGAGGGTCAGGATCGGAAGATTCATCCAAAACCCTCCTGACATCAACAAGCAGGAAATGATCCAAAGATTCCTGGAAAGATGGAGAGCAAAGAAAGAGATGTCCAAGACTGCAGCGAGTCAACAACAATCAACATGTTTGTCATCAACAAAGATAACATGCCAACAAGGAACACCCAGCTCTACTCCAGAGACCAACCCTGTACCAACATGTCAGCCATCAAGCCAAACATGTCAACAAGAAACACCCAGCTCTACTCCAGAGACCAACCCTGTACCAACATGTCAACCATCAAGCCAAACATCATGCCAACAAGGAACACCCAGCTCTACTACAGAGACCAACCCTGTACCAACATGTCAGCCATCAAGCCACACATTATGCCAACAAGGAACACCCAGCTGTACTCCAGAGACCGACTCTGTACCAACATGTCAGCCATCAAGCCAAACATCATGCCAACAAGAAACTTCCAGCTGTACTCCAGACACCAACCCTGTACCACATTCAACTAGCAGACGTCCTGCTGTCCGGTGTCTCTCTCAAGTCCTATTCACACTTCTGATGTTGATGAAGACCTGTTTTCAAGGGTTTAGAAAGCTGTCTATCTTGATGATCCTTGACCAATTTGATGGCCAATCACAGACATCACTGCCTTCAGATACTAAGGTTAGTCATTTGACAATTTCATATGTATTTCAGTATGTATGTTTGACCCCCTATGCTAGTATGCAGCAGGGGCCGCTGAGTGTTTTTGAACTTTGAGGGGCTGAGCCGCAAGTAGGGGGGGGGGCTGAAAAGGCTAAAAATCACAAATGTATGGTCATTTTTGTGGTTTTTTTTGCTGACGAAAGTGTGGGGGGCTGAAGCCCCCAGCTTCCGCCTCCCCCTGTTGAGGACATTCCTCAAATGATTTGCCTTTCATTTTCAGTTCAATGGTGTATTTAAATACTGATTACCTCATGAACTGAAATAAGACTAAAAATGGGGTCGGAAGGTGATTTCTCTACAAATATTTTGTGACAATGGTACCTTGTACCTTGATTTGAATTTGAATAGTTTCTTATCAGATTGCTTGAGTAAAAATCTCTGTTACAGGAATATTTCACTCTGTTTTCGATTTTGTATGTATATGAATTCCTATCTTAAACTATGGACCAAGCAGTATACTGTACAGTCAAAATAGTTTGAACTGAAGAAATACATGGTACCTTCGACGTAGAAAAAAGAATTGCCTTTAAAGGTTAAAAAACAATATTCAGATTTAAAGAAAAAATGACTTGAAAAGGCCTTCGAACTAAGGCGATTATTGGACTTGTGTGAGTTCTAATAAGGCAAGGTTGACTGTACCTATTATTGCCTGTCTTTAACAAAGCCAAGGGCATACATTATAAGTATGTTTCTTGAACCGATTTCATTCTTTCGGAGATTATACAATTATAGTTGTTTCCTGTGAACTAAAACTGAAAAATAAATTTTCCCTTTTTTAAAGTTTGAATAGTAACTTTCGAGGTCATTTTTTACCTCTGACTTGTGATCATGTAGTCATGGGCAAAATATTTTTTTCTGTCTCCTGACTTGGGTGAATTATATAATATTGACTGGCCTTGAGGGGAACATCAGATATATTGCCCGCAACAGAATCATATTGGCTCATATCTTTAGACGAGGGCAATATGGTTCTTTTAAGGGCAATATATTTGATGTTCCCCGAAAGAATAGCCAGTCAATATTTTTATTATCATAATCCAAATCAGATATCTAGAGCAAAATCATAAAAATTTAGATATCTTATCCTTGAAGAATAGGGTTCTACTTTGTCATGTTTTTATCAGGAAGTCTGAGCTTCACCATTGTTACGTAATAGTGAAGTCGCGATCTTATCTTCATTAACATTATGATGTAAATTGTTGCTGCGCGGAGCAATATGATGCGTATCTCCTTTTATGCATCCTCAGATGCCCGGATGTGAGACCAGGGAAAATACAAAGGTATATTTTGCGTCGTCTCAGCATGCAGATTGGGTACACGCATAGAGACCAAGGAAAATACAAATAATAATCCCTTCCCAATATTCACGAAATCTAGGGCAATAAAGTTTTGTAAATGACCCGCTCAGATGTCTGATACGGGTAATAATATTAAATTAATCAATTGTATTCTCTTTCTGATATCATTTCAATTTTTTTTTTTTTTTTTTTCAAGATGTTCTCATCAACATCTTACTTTGGACGAGTCCTTCATTTATGCAGTCAGCTGACATCTTTCATTGGATTCTGTGTTCTCTACCTCTCAGTGATTCTACTAATGAGATCTGGTGATGTAGAAACTAACCCAGGTCCAGAAAGGTAATTATAGATGTTATCTGTTTCTCTGACATTCTGGATTGGATTCTGTGTTCTCTATCTCTCAGTGATTCTACTGATGAGATCTGGTGATGTAGAAACTAACCTAGGTCCAGAAAGGTAATTATAGATGTTATCTGTTTCTCTTTCTGACATCATGCATTGGATTCTGTGTTCTCTATCTCTCCGTGATTCTACTGATGAGATCTGGTGATATAGAAGCTAACCTGGCCAGGTACAGAAAGGTAATTACAGATGTTATCTGTTTCTCTGACATTCTGGATTGGATTCTGTGTTTTCTATCTCTCACTGATTCTACTGATGAGATCTAGTGATGTAGAAACTAACCCAGGTCCAGAAAGGTAGTCCTACATTGTACTTATCTATTTCTTTTTCTGACATAATGGCCCATTTTCTGAACCGAAGACTGCAGTTGTGTGAGTCAGTGTTTCCACTCTTTGGAGAAAAAAAAATCCAGAAACTGAACTAAAAGTTTCCCTGAATTCAGGGGCATTTCATGGAATCTTTGAATTTGTTTTAAGATAAACTGAAGTATCCCTACTGCCCAGAAATCAAGGAATTTTAAGACCTCTTTGATTGCCTGTGCATCTCCTGAAATTGGAACAAAACCATTTATGCGAGCGCAAAGCGCGAGCCGAAAATTTTTTAGCTCTAAAATTAGGCAAATAATGTAATATATATCATGAATATTAAACTCTGTTACTGTAAGATATTGCTTACATCTTGATTTTCAGATTTCCCAAAATTCCCTGGAATAATTTTACTTCCTGAAAATTTCCTTGAAAGTACCAAAATTTCCTGAAATTTCCTGAATTTTGGGAAGAGTGGAAACACTGGTGTGAGTTGAAGGTTGTGTACATTGCTATTGTGCAATCCTTACAAAAGGATTGACAATAGCATTGTACAAACTTCATCTCCTACATACTCGTAATTGGATGTGTTGGAGGCACCAATTTTTCTCTTTTATCTGTGTTTGAAGCTAAATGTTGTCAAAACTTTGCAATTGAGGTGCATTATTCGAACATTCCATAATGAGTTGATTGATTGCATGTACCCTACTACATGTATATCGACAAAACTGACATTTTCACTCAATTACATGTCAGTTCCATGAAATTCGAAATGACAACTGCTTTGAAATGTCAGCAAGTGTCACATTCACAACAATTAACCAATGAGAAATTAACCAACTCTATAATTAATTCAGGGAAGAACTTTACAATAACATTGTGCTTTGCAGCTGAAACTTTCAGTCTTGTTTTGCTCCCAGAGTTATTAATGATACTCAGTTGCAAAAAGGTTGTCAAAATGAACTAATGATGAGGCACAAAAGGAATTTTTGTCTTGAATTAATCATTGCTCTGAACTGCATTTTAGAAGAATAGTGTTTTAGACTTGAACAGTGTTCTAGACTTGCCAATTGAAATTTAAACTACAGTCTAAAGGTTCAAACAATAAGATTTTTAGTTTTGGTGTTTAAAGGTAGGCTTGGAAGTTGCGTTCTAGACCGGATTACAAAATAAGATTATAACCCTTCAAGTAAATGTCTAATCTTAATTGATCAAGAAAAATAGGTGCAAATAAATGAGTCAGAACTATATACAGTAAACCACTGGCGTAGACACGCAAAACAAAAGAAAGCTGTTCCAGCTCGATCTACGCTGGTGCATTAAAGGATCGATGATCTAGGAATTATTTGGAAACACACATTGTACATAATGGTCATCGTACCTCTTACCTACCAGGTCAGCTAAATTGCCAAGACCTTGTATCACCCCTGTTATCATAGGGGTGATACTTATTTACTCAATTATTTTGATCATTTTAATATAATACTAACTGTACTTGGTAACAAGTAGACTTGGAATGTAGAAAAAAAAGGAAACAAAAGAAATGTCACCTTTATTTTTTTATTTTAATTATGCCTCCGCCACCGAAGGTGGTGCCGGAGGCATTATGTTTTCGGGTTGTCCGTCCGTCCGTCCGTACGTCCGTCCCGTTTTCGTTCTCGCGATAACTTAAGAACCGTTTGACGGATCACTTTCAAACTTGGATCATGTATGCATATGGTAGGGACAATGATCTGATTAGACTTTGGGGTCATTAGGTCAAAGGTCAGAGGTCACAGAGGTCATTGTATGCATGAAAATGGCTCGTTCTCGCCATAACCTAAAAACCGTTTGACGGGTCAACTTCAAACTTGGGTAATGTGTGCCTATGGGAGGGGCAATGAACTGATTAGATTTTAGGGTCATGAGGTCAAAGGTCTAAGGTCACAGATGTCATTGTATACATGAAAATGGTTCATTCTCGCAATAACTTAAAGCTGGTGTATAGTGTTGGGAGAAGGAAAAATTTAATTTGGATTCACAGTTAGATAATATGAAAGCCTGAATCCTATAACTGTAACAAAGAAAGTTATATTACATGGAATCTCGTTTTAATGTCTTTATTTCACGATATTATAGTATAAAAAGATAAGACGGGGACCCGACTCAGCTTTGTGTGCACTAGGCATTCACATGGAAAACCAATGGGGATTCTCTTGTGTGGGTGATACACACAGATCGCTACGGTCCATTCATGCGGGAAGTTCGGGGACAGGACAACCCAGCAAAGGTCTCAAAACCGTTACAAATTGTGTTTGGATTCAAACATGTCACTGAAATTCACCGGAAATCGTGAAAGGAATATCACAAAATCTCTACACATGTCTTTTAGCGCAATGTGAACAACATGAGACTATATTTAATCGGTTTTATGCCGATTTTTTTTTTTGTTACCAAAACTATACACCAGGTTTAAGAACGGTTTGACGGGTCAACTTGAAACTTGGGTCATATGTGCATATATGAGGGTCAATAAACTTATTAGATTTTGGGTCATGAGGTCAAAGGTCACAGGTTCATTGTGAACGTTGAAACTGGCTTTCGTTTTGGCTTCGATACTTAAGAACCGTTTGAGGGATCAACTTCAAACTTGGATCATTTTACAGATGGGAGGGACAATGAACTTATCAGATTTTGGGGGTCATGAGGTCAAAGGTCACAGAGATCATTGTGTACATGAAAATGCGCTTGTTCTCACAATAAACTTAAAAACGTTTGACGGATCAATTTCAACTTGGGTCATATGTGCATATGGGACGGACAATAAACTGATTAGAATTTAGAGTCATGAGGTCAAAGTTCAAAAGGCACAGAGGACATTGTGTACGTGAAATGGCTTGTTCTTGCGAGTAACTTAAGAACAGTTTGAGGTGGATGAACATCAAACTTGGGTCATGTGTGCATATGGTAGGGCACATGAATTTATTATATTATATGAAGTCATGAAGTCAAAGGTCAAGGGTCACAGACGTCATTGTATACATGAAAATGGCACGTTCTTGCTGTAACTTCTGAACGATTTATGGATCAACTTCAAACTTGGGTCATGTGGGAGGAAAGATGAACTGATTAGATTTTTTGAGGTCAGGACATCAAAGGTCACTGGTTATTTATGTAAATGACTCGTTTGTGCAATTTCTGAGGACCTTTGACAGATCAACTTAAAATGTTTATCCTTATTATACATCAGTAGCCATCCTTCCTGAGTTGGAAATAATTCTGATGATACAACTTTAATAGATTGGGGTCATATCTCAAAGATGTCATGGTATTGTGGGTTGTTACGTCCACCGTTGAGATACGGAGTCGAATAAATGACGCTCGGACACAGGATGGTGAGTTTTATTGGTGTTTAATTTGGTATTTGAGAAAGACCGTGACCCCTGCATTTTACAGAAGACATAAAAATAACATCGTTATGAGTTATAATCAAGACTGGCTACAATGATCATAGAATAAAAAAATATTCACCTAAATATTGCCTTAAAAAAATGATTAAATTCTGTAAGAAATGCATGTTTCAAAAGATAAGATATCAAATTTAGATATTCAACTAATATAAAATTATGGTTCATTTAAGTAGAGTATTTATTTTTATATTTCTCATGCGATTAAATTAATGCCTGTATAACAACTTTCATTACAACAAGTGCTCGTATAACGAAATTAAATTGATATACAATTAAATACTCACAAATATTTAATACATGATAATTATTTCAATATTAACTGTAAATTCTTCGGAATATGAAATATACCAATTAATATTCAATTGTATTAATGTTATGATGCTCGGATTTACTCACCCTAGGTTTTTTAGGGTTGAAATTTAAAACATTTTACTTCACAGTGATCTCGCTGCATCACGACGAAGACTACGCGTCCACGTCAGAAATGGTTCATGCAGCTTGACCTCATTCGTACGCCTCGTATATTCAGCCATGGGTTTATACACGAACTACTGTACAATGCTGTATAAATGCAGTATAAATGCACTGAACATCGACACGTCGACAACGGCAGTACAAACAAGAAAATGAGGCGTTGTCGGACGTAGCGCCAAAATTATGTCACGTGACCGTGTTCAGTCATTTGACGCCAAATTACGTCATGTGACGGTGTTCTTAAGGAGGCGGAATAAAAATGGTTCTAAACGAAATAAAATCCGTCACTACAGTATAAATGGATGTAAAATACTCAACATGCGCATGCCTTTTTTTTCCGATGTGGCAAATACGGAGGCATGCCTTCCGACCGTGCGCGGTCGAAGATTCATCTAGTTTTTTTTTTAAATCCAATTTAACATAACAGGTTTATAAACATAAATTTCATGTTTTTCATGTCTTACTGTACTATATTTATTTGTCAATGTTCTTCCTTTCCAGTACTGTCAGTGAAATGGAGTTCTTGAAGCTTGCTCAGGCTATTCATCCAACTTATTATCCTGATTTAGCGATATCACTAGGGATCTCCTATGCACAGCGGGATAACATATTGATTCAGAGGCATCATAACTACACCAATGCACTTCAAGATATCTTCATGAAATGGAACATCAAACAACTTCCAGACACAAACAAAAGAGAGACTTTGGCTGAGAAACTCCTAGAGATCGACCTAGGTGACCTATCAAACAGATTACGCAATGAAAGTCTCATTCAAAACAGAACAGGTAAATAGTCTTCCCTCGTCAGGGGTATTGCCTCTTTAAAAATACCTGCTATAGGTTTTAAAGTTTGCATAGGGAACCTATGGTGAATTCAATGCAATTCACATTCATTTTGTCACAGATAAAAATCAGCCCTGTACAATCACTATAATACAATATAGTAAATAGTGGTTGTAATTTACGAGCTGTGATTGGTTGAAAGGGTGTCGCGTGTCGTTCAACATTCTGGTATGTTGAACGCTTTTTTTGTTATGTTGAACGGTTTTTTGTTATGTTGATCGGTTTTTACCTGTGTTAAAATGAATGGTGAAATCGATTGCCTTGTTGCGCAAGCGCGTAATAACAGTAAAATGGTGCGCACAACAATAGATACGCGGAACGACAATATTCGTCACAATACAGGCCCGTAACTAGGATTTTTACGGGGGGGGGGGGGGGGGGGGGGGGGGTTCGAAACCTGAATAAGTGGACCTTTTTTTAAGGAATGAATTATTCGAGCGCGAAGCGCGAGCCAAAATTTTGCTTTATAATGATCTAAGGCTGTATGTTTTATGCACATTTTCCTCTTATTTGTTTCTTTAAAGATTATTTTCGGAAAAGGTGACGATAACCTCCTTTAAAGCAAAAATGAATTGCGAGCGCGAAGCGCGAGCGGAAATTTTTGGCTTATAATGACCTAAATGTAGTGTATTTTAGACACTTTTTGCCTCTTAGGTCTTTTGTTTTAATTCTTTTAGAAACTGATGCACCTCCCTTAAAAAAATGGGAGCATGGACAGAGAGCGGAAAAACAATATAAACTAGTAATCACTTTGTATTATGGGCATCAAGAATCATTGAATGGGTCGTAATCAAGGGGTAAACTTTTGGAACGCGAAGAGCGAACCGGAAATCGTCCTTATAATTTGAGAATAATTTTTTTTCACACATATTGTCCATTATTTGTTTGTTTTAACAATTTTTCACAAGCGATCACCTTCTTTAAAAAAAATGCTAACGCGAAGCGAAACACAAAAAGAGGCCCACAATCACTTCGTATATCTGGGCATGAAGAATCAGTGATTGGGTAGTAGGCCTATCTAGGGGTTAACGTTGCGAGCGCGAAGCGCGAGCCGGAAATTTTCTGTATATTGAAACGAAAGTATGGGGTTTTCACACATCTTGCCCTATATTTCTTTGTTTTAATTTCTCACGAGCTGATGATCCCTTTAAAAAGAAATAAGAGCGCGTATATAACAAAAATGAAAATTATATTTTCTCTTTAAAATGAAGCGCCTTTAGAATATTTAAACATGGGCAACAAATCTCTAGTGAAAACGGTTCTATACACGGACCTATATACCTTGTTGTTGATGTTTTTTTTTCCTTTTTTAAAAATATTTCAAATTCTAGGTCGTAAACAAATTCGTACACAAGCATGGATCCGGGCCCGAGCGAGCCCGCCCCCCCAAACAAAAACAAAAAGAAGAAGAAGAAAAAAAAAAGGAAAAAAACTGGGGGTAAAAAGAAAAGAAAAAAAATGGACGATGGTCCCCATTGACCAGTCGGTACTTAAAAAAAAATAACACCACAGTTTTTGAAAGCTTCGTTTTGTTTCGTTTCGTATCTGCAGCTTTTCTGAAAAAGTGGGTTTCTTTTCCTTTTTTGGGGTCAAGCGGACCCCTGCTTGCCAGGGGCGGGGGTACCCCTTGTTACGGACCTGGATACGAACCTGAGAATAGGGGAATTAGTTTAAGCACATTATAGCCCGTGAGCATTTCGTATACATTCATAAGCCCCTTATAAAAGAAGTGCATTTTACAACTAATTACCATGATTACCTCAGACTTCAAAATAACCATGAAGGGGAAACCTTTTCAATATAGCACAGACGAGCGCGGAGCGCGAGCGAAAGAATTTTCCACTTAAGGAACTGAAACCATTGTATTTCAAGCTGCATTAATTTCTTATGTTGTTATTCAATGCAGGGAATTTTTGCCATGAAGGGGAGGTTTGCCCTTCTCCCTTTCCTTTTCCTTTTCTTTCTCT
>CALNVZ010003435.1:19871842-19884442 GCA_940671915.1 Paracentrotus lividus | reverse complement strand
GATCATCATAGGCGTAGCTTGTGATTCATCGTAGCAGTCTGGGACTGTGTGTTCTCAACCCTCATCATTTCGTCCGCGAATCCGGACTGGGTTTTCGTCACGAGTTCGCTCACTTACTTTGCGTCGTCGAAGCCACTGCAGCTCGCTCGTCGACGATTATTATATTCTTCGGACCACCGATAGTCTATGTTGATGTCGCTGGGGTCCTTATTTTGAACTCTTAAACTGTAAACAGATTATATACTACGGTCCAGTGTAGGTATTTAAAGAGTATAAACCCTCTTTTGGAGAAACATAAATTGTTAGAATTTATAACCAAAATATTGTTAAATTTTGGATATCAAATTATTAGGCCTTTAATAAACAAAAAGATAACAGAACTCTGATCAGATACAATTATTGCAAGAAATTCATTATTTATCACATATCAGTTCATGCTGATGTTAATTGATATAGATACATTGATGCTATTGTTGATATGCATGTAATTCATGATTTAATTTTGATTATTCAATTTCTTTTATTATATGTACATTTATTGAGCTGGTCGCTCTGTATTAAATTTATGTTACATATAGATATTGAATGTTAGTGTGATTATTTGCCAGTGTTAACTACTTTCGTTTCAAACAGAACCAAATCTATTACCAGACTGGGAATTTCAGTCCCAAGATCTGACACTCTTATCATTTTAGTTTTCAATATGACCAATCCTCACTGGAGGATATCCATTTGTCTTACAATGTACTGTGGTTGACAAGGACACTTTTGATCACTCTTGCAAAAATTGTTAACTTACCTTTCTAGTAAGGTCTGAAAAGTCAGGTTCTTTTAAAGGGATCCAGTAACATTTAATTATAATGAGATTTAAATTGTTATTTAATTTTTTTATTTAGCTCATTTAGCCAACGCGATTATAGATATTTCAGTCAGTCGTGAATCCCTTGAAACCTATGAGTAAATACAAATGTAGCTTGCTTTTTACTTTCAAGATATTTATGATTTCATTAAAAAATTTTGAAAACCGTTAGCATAAAGCTTTTCAAACCGTGTATGATTCAACTTGATCATGCAGACCGTATGCCTAGCTTTGTTTGTTTTCACCGTTTTAAGATATTAATTGTCTTCTGTTTGCTCTGAAACTTTCCGTAGTTTGATTTTACAGTCAGAACAATAGAATTTCATTTTATTTTGCAGCAGTTTTTGGAAGTTAATAATTCACTGTAAAGATTAATTTAAGGAAGTTGAATTAAGACATGAGAGGGTTCAAATAAATGACTTATATTATCTGTTTCTCATATGTGCTGTTTATTCAGCTATTGTCATCTCATAAATCACTTAGTGTCGTAAATCTTCTCTCTATGTCATACTAGGAGCACCATCTAGACCTCAAACCCAACCCATTCAAGCTGAATCGCAAACCAAACATCTTTCTCCTGAACTGACTGAGCGATGTGCTAAAGATTTCAGGTCCAAATACCGGTCTACTCTCTGCAAGATTAGATCTAATCCTCTTGATCCTGCTACACGTGTGCAGTTTGAAGACATGTATACCAATCTGGTCTTACAAGAAGAACATAGAAGATGCAAGGAGCTCCTAGATTACAATGATATCCTTGATCTCAGAGTCAATGGAGAGTTCCCAAATCGGATTATGGTTCAGGGAGAGGCAGGAGCTGGGAAGACAACACTCTGTGCTAAGATCGCCTGGGACTGGGTTCAAGAGAGGTATTTCAGTCACTTCACATGGGTCTTGATTGTACCTCTCCGTGATTCCAAGAAGTACACAATTGGTGAGATTGCTAAATCTTACCTTGCCAAGAATAACCCAGCAACAGTCTCTCAGATTACAGAGTTCATCCGTACAAATCAAGATAGAGTGTTCATTGCCTTTGATGGGTTAGATGAATTCAGTGGCAAAGTCACAAAGCAAGGCATACATGTAGATAGTTCACAGACAGAAAGCTACCAGTCACAGTCTACTGACCAAGCACAGGCAACAAACAAGCCTCAATCGGCACAGGCAACAAACAAACCTCAATCGGCACAGGGAAGATCTGAATCCATAGAGGTATGTTCCAGTCATTCAGAGAAAGATGGAATCAGCCTTACAGACATACTTAGTTCAGATGAACTGGACTCTTGCCCAGTCATAGTTACTACTCGCCCATGGAGAGCAATAGAGATCAGATCGGATGATAAATTATCAGAGTTGTACATATTCATTCATGTTGAAGGTTTCAGCAAAGAGAATTTATCAGTTTACATTTACAAGTACTTTCAAAATGATGCTAATAGAGCTAATCAACTCATTCAGTTCACTGATGAAAATGATGTCATATCAGAAAACATGGCTCATTACCCTATTTATGTAGCCATGTTGTGTCTTATGTGGAAAGAGCTAAGTGAACAAAAATTGACAGAGATTAAATCACTTCAGACCTTTTCACAGATTTTTCAAGAAATGTTTGTATTTCTCAAGGAACACTATAGTCAGAAAATGATCAAGAAAGTAGGTGGCCCAGAATTGATTGCCAAACTCAAAGAAATAAATAAATGTCTTGAACCAGTTGCAAAACTTGCATTCACTGGCCTTCTTAGAAATACCCTGGTTTTCAGCGAAGATGATTTCCAAATGTGCCAAGAATCTTTGGAGACTGCTTGCAAAGTTGGGATTTTGTCTCAGGAGGACAGAATTACCTCTGTAATAGACATACATGACAATAATGATACTCTTGTGCATTTGCCAGTGTTCTTCCCTCACAAACTGTTCCAGGAGTATATGGCTGGAGTCTATCTTGCTTCCCTTTATGAATCAGATCAACATGAATTCAACAGAATAATGGAAGTAGTTCTGCCGAGGAAGGAAGAATTGAGGTATCTTTTGTACTTCACTGTGTCACAAAACAAACCCATTGCAAACTATGTGATGACACGCATGGTAAAGGAATACAGGCCTGGGGATGATGAGGAGATTGATGACGCTGATGAGGAGAGGGATTTCTTTGTTGATGTAGCCTTTGAGAGTCAGGATCCAGAGGTAGCAGACTTAGTGAGGGACAGTCTTTCACCACAGAAGCTGATATTGGATGCCATGACTGCACACACTGTAGCAGGTTATGCATTCACTAGACCACATGTGGTGAGTATGTGCATGTACAAGTAAAAATGAATATAGTAAATCAATTTTTCCTTCTTCAAGTTTATTAGTTTTCATTGAATACTGGCTTTGATGAATTAATTAAATCTGATTTTTTTTTTTATTAGATTTTATTAAGTGTGTTATAGCTGAATGCATTACCTGATAAGCACTGAGAGTTAAATGATATAGTAACAAGACATATTAAATCATAGCCTGTGTGTGTTTCACAGAGAGTTAAGTAGACTTGAAATCATACGGGTAATTCCATGAGATGGGTGTCATTAGGTGAAAAAATAAATTGTCATTTTGAAACTTTTCCCCTATCTTATTTTGTTCAAGATACTTCTAGGCATATGAAACAGCAAATTTTTTACAAAATATGCCTCCAGAGTCACAGAAAAGATGAGAATAAAGTTGAATCAGCCTGTATTAGCAACAATGTACAGGATCAGATAAGATTACCGGACAGTGCGTCTATATACACTGCAGAATTGTTGGCCTTGAAAATGGCCTTACACATTGTTGAAAACACGAATAAAAGACACTTTGTAATTTTTACAGATTCCTTATCTAGTTTAATGGCTTTGCAGTGCAGAAACCTTAAACACCCCTTTGTTGTACAGTTACTAGAATCTCTATATAAACTTGATGTACTATGCAAAAAGGTGGTTTTCGCATGGATACCGAGCCATACAGGTATCAAAGGAAATGAAAAAGCTGACAAGTTAGCTAAAGAAGCTCTCAAATTAGAGGTAATTAAAATACAGATCCCATATACAGATCTAAAGTCGAAAATTAATATTTACATTAGAAGAAAATGGCAAACGTCATGGGATTTAAACCCTGTCAATAAACTATACCAACACCAATCAGTAATCAAACCACATAATACAATCCCCTTAACTAAACGACGTGATGATATTGTGTTGACCCGTGTTAGAATCGGTCATTCTCATTTGACGCACAATTATTTGCTCGCAGCGGAGGAACTGCCCCGTTGTGTATCGTGTGATTGTGTTTTATCAGTTAAGCATATCCTTATTGAATGTGTTGAATTCAGCCACATACGTACTAATTTTTATGACGTACCGGATTTAAAAACGTTATTTTGTGACGTTTCATGCTCAAGAATTGTGGATTTCCTTAAAGAAATAAATCTTTTTCTCAGATTTAAAAAAAAATAACATTGAAGCTTATCAAAGCAGCTATGACAATTATTAAGACATTAAAAATTAACTATAGTCTTTCGGAGGAGACTTTAAGCCGTCGGTCCCGTGTGATGGAGAGCAACCCCACTTGCACGTTAAAGAACCTGCTTTCCTATTCGAAAAGAGTAGGGAATTTTTTCTCGGGAAAGTAGCCACCCAACTAACTCAGTATACACATTAAAGTAATATCTAGTTTGACACTTATATGACACATTGTGTTGGTAGTGTCGGTAAACCCTAATCAATCAATCAATCCAGAGTCACAGATATTACATTCAGAAGTCAACTTCCGTTTTCATTGAAAAATTTGGTAAACATATACCTGAATGTTTCATATGAATCCATAGGTTATAAAAGAGTGATAAGAAATAGATTTTGGGAATTTTATGATGTATTGGGCATCAGTTTCAAGTTGTCAGCAAGAAAAATTGATCGGCATTCCCATGAATTGGTAGAAAGCATATGGCCCGACTGCATAAATTAATGTAACGTGAGTAACGAAAATGCTGAAAAAAGTTTAATTTCTTAATTTTCCATTGCATTTAAAATCTGCCAGTGGAAATATTCTTCATACTCCTCCTACCTAATATAAAAAGTAGTGAAATACTTGTGTATATGCCATTGTTTTAAAATGAGTGAGGTGCAAAAATTGTAACGTGAGTAACAATGTAACGTGAGTAACAAAAAATGTAACGTGAGTAACGACACAAAACTTAGGATTACGAATATATTCCAAGACCAATGGGACCAAATTATTTTCTGTTGGATTTAAGTAAATTGAGGGGGTCATAAAAGTAGTGTGTTCTTCTAAATGACCTTTCATGACCTTGCTCGATGAGTCAATTAATAAACTACAAAATAATATACTCAAAGTAAATATTCACTTTTACAGGATGATACAAGAATTAGTTAATGTATGCTGAGAGGTGGAGATCTATCTTCATCTGATCCATTTCTGATTCACTGACATTCTTCATCCCTTATGCAGCAGCCACAAATGTAGAAGCATTTTTTACATTTGCCTTTCATGTTTTTACCTACATTCAGACATCCCGCTTAAAGGAACCCCAATCCCATCCACTGGTCATTTTCCATTAGAGGTTGCTTGGGAAAATATTCCATTTGAGTGGAAGCTGGTATTTGGCTTCAAGCACTGGGATATTGCTGGTTCAATGAACCTGTTTTAGATGTGATGCTGGTCCATCAGACCAATACAGTCAGACCAATACCAATACCATCCATCAGATCAATACATTGTAGGCTACATGTACAACAGTGTCCTTGGTGTCAGTCAAGTTGTTGACACAATGATGTTGGAGTTAATGTTTCTTCCTCACTACTTTGTGATTATTATCAACTCAAAAGTCTAACAATTGATAAACTGCAATGAGTGTTTTACTCAAGATTAATATTCACAAGCTACTAAAAGAGACAATAATCAATTAATGTACATTCCTACATGTATGTGCATGACTGTGTACATATAGATTTGCAAGTCCACACAACTGATATCCTTTTAGGTTTTAAGGGAGTACCTGTTTCTACTTTGCAGGTCTATTTTAATAGTAGTTTAGAACTTGACAAAGTAAAATGCTTTATAATTTAAAGTAACTTAAGTTCCTGAAAGAGAATGGAAGGCGAATATTTCATTACACTGCATGAACTACATTATTAGTATATATTTTCATGTATATAGTTTACTTGGATTTTGAAAATTTTAGTAAAATATATGCCTTGTAAGTTGTAACAATGAAAAAGGTTGTGAAACAATGCCCATTTTGTTATGTATTGGGGACAAAATATCTATAGATGTTAAATATATAAAAAATAATCAGTTTCCAGCTTATTCTCGTGGTCAAAATATGTGCTAGTGATTATGAGCTAATGTGTAACGTGAGTAACGTGTAACGTGAGTAACGATGATTTTGGTATAGAAGTCAAATATTTCTAATGCTCTTAAAATTTTTACCCCCTGCAGTTGTGTAACACATTATGAGTTACATAAATCATATAACAGTTGTTTGCAATATTACCCAGTATGAGGACACTTTTTGAATAAAGGCATGTTAGCTTTTAACACCGTCCAAAAAAATGTAACGTGAATAACGAAAGTTTTTTGTCATTATTTCCTGTATAGATGGAGGTAGTAAAATTATATTAATATTGCAAGATAGACTAAGGACTTGTGCATCTAGTGTAGAACAGAAATACTGTCAAACCTTTCAGAACAGAAAATATGACAATTATAATATGCAAAGGTGGCTAAAAAGTGTAACGTGAGTAACATGGAATTGCCCATACTAAACTTTTCTGCGCATCCTGTATCATAATGTGCAATCTAATTGACAGACTTCTCAATGGCGCACATTTCCTGAGCATGACCTGACGTGTGCGATGCATAGTACACCGCATGTAGGTGATTTAAGTGCCATTTTTAAGTCTACTTAAGTTTATGTGAAACACCCTCATGGCTACCATGTCTAAGGTGGTAAAGCTTTCTTCCAACCAAATATACATATCCCTCCTTGTAAGAGATTATCAAATATTGATTTGCATGGACATGGATTTAAACTACATAACTTGTAATATAGTCTGATGACTCTATTCGCTAGAACAACGTAGCTCTGCATATAGTAAGCCTGTCATCCACATCCTGCTTTTCATTAACATGTATTACAAACTCTTTGTTTTATTTTTAATGCATTTTCTATAACAAGGGTGACCTTAAGACCACTGTTTTCAGTCACCATCAAGCACCCTTGCAACGATAATATCATAAGGTGGCTGCGTTTTGGCTTCATGCTAATATTACTAAAATGTTACCAAATTTATATTACTAACCCAAATTTGGCAGAGAAACTAAACCAACCACAATATCTGAAATTTCCCATCGACTTTGTACAGGAGGCGCCTTTTCCGTCATCACCCCTAACTTAGAAGATTGCAACTCTGCCAGAGTGTTATTTACAATTAAAACGATGAAAATTCACAGGGAGTTAGCACATTAACTGAGCTTCACATTGATACCGAACTTGTTACCAAAACTTTATCATTTTGTGAAGAATTAACAGATCAGTGCTGGAAAAAAAAGCAAAAAAGCATGGTAGATATAAGTACAAAGACTTTTCATTAATAGTGACACATATAAACACAATTTTACTTTTCACTGTAACTGCAAAAGAAGCATATGGTTTAACAAAATCAAATAATGTACAACAATGCAATCACTGCAGGCTATACAAGTGTATGAATTGATGAGGATACTAATGTAATTTATTTTTGAATATTTTATATTCCATTTGCAAAGGTACATGTATACAATGATCGATTATAATTTGTGAGTTATGAAGTTGAGAATCAGTTGTACAAAACTATCTAAAATTTGGAGTTTAGACATTCATCAGATAAACATTAATTGTGACCAGTCACTAAATATTAAATTATACAACAGATGGAGCACTTGACATGAGAAGCAGATTTTTCTGTGCAATGTAAGATCTCATTGATATCTCCTCTCCCCATATGATATTAAATTTAGTTATACTTAAGTAAACTGCAAGTGTTTGATATCACTGAAAAGCTTGAATCAGGAGGAATATAAAACTGAAATACACATTCAGTTGTCTTATTGGTGGTTTTGAGATGACAAGTCACATTTTCATAGGACGATTACTGTCATTCCAGTATTATATTCTTTTTTCATATTACATGTGCTTTAAATGAACATCTTAACAACATTGCATGTTCTCTTCATTTTATTTAGGATACTCTCAATATTCAGAGGGAGTGTGGACCTACTGTGTCAGTTGATTTGGCTGAGATGATATGCTCCATACCATCTTTGAAGGAGGCTCATCTATATGATTCATCCTTCCATAGTGATTTCTTTACAACACTTGCAGAAAAGGGTAGAGGATCAAAGGTGAGTAAGATTAGAATGGTTCTCACGTATTTTGAATCTTAATTTTGGTGACATGTAAAATTTGAAAAATCAGAAAATTCTAACCAATGTTTGATCAAAATTGCTTGAAATGACATGAGGAAGAGAATACATTGTAATAAATTATTAATTCATCTTTGTCATGAATTCAGAAGTACAATACATTAAATCAGTATTTAAATTACCGGTAGGAATTCTTAGTAGGGTTGGGCAAATAATTACTTTTTTCTGAAAAGTTATTTCAAACAAGTTTCTTCTATAGTCAAATTTGATGTAGAATCCAAAAATGACAATGATTTTTGTGTACGATGATGTCTGACGTCGCTAAAGTGCAAAAAACCAAAATAGTGTATTTTGCCCATTCATCACACACTTTATAGGTATAAACCGGTTTTATTTTGTTTCTTTATGGATTTTAATGGTCTAAAAGCTCAAATCTGACAATTTTATCATGACCTAATGTACCTAGTATGTGTTATAGGTGTTATTTAGTGATTTTGATATGAGGTGATTTTTGCTCGATATTGACTGAAACTAACTACCAAACTATACTAACGGTCAACTTAGGTAGGATTAATCATGTTGGATTAATCATGTTTGGTTCCCTGACACCCAAAAGCCATATAAAAACGCAATAAAAGTGGTTTATACGTATATAAAGTGTGATAATTGGGCATAATACGCCATTTTGGCGGCCATTTTGTTTTTTTGCACTTTAGCGACGTAAGACGTCATCGTATGCAAAAATAATTGTCATTTTCAGTTTCTACGTTGCATTTTACTATAGAAACAACTTGTTTGAAAAAAAAAGTTGAGATTCGCCCAACCCTATTCTTAGGTCAATTCATATGACCCATTTATTTGTGGATGTTTGATATCTACATTTATAATCCACTAACAATGCAGGTTCAAGCACTGACATTCTGGGGTGCCACCTTTCCAACATCAGCTTCATCACATCACCTGGCAGAAGCATTGTGTGATATGCCTCACCTGACTGACCTGACACTGCTTTACATGGATCTCAATGAGGAGTTCTTCTCTTCATTGAGATCAAATGCTTCATCCTTACAGGTATGTGACTAATTCATGGCAATGACGAGGTCAATGTAAAGTATGGTATTGACATGGAGTTTAAATTTACACATCCATTATCCTATCTTCTTGCCCTTAAAAAAACGATAATCCCCTTAATATAATTCTTGTATACTGGGTGAATCCGAATATGAATTTATAGACAGAGATATCATGTCAGTATTAAAGGAAAAGTATACTACAAAAATGTGTAAAACACAAATCCATTACTTAAATAAAATATATAATTACTTTTTACACCAATAGACATAATGAATCCTGCACTTAGGTCTACACATCTGTTGTATTGCATTTTCTTTGAAACACATACATGTATGCATGCACATGCAGTGTATAACTCAAAAGTAGTATAAATGGATTAGAGAGCTTTCTCTCTGTACACACTATTAACAAAAATTATGTACGTGTACATTTAAAGTGCACACATATAAGTTAAGAATTATGTGTGTTTTACACTATGATAATTTTGTGTGCATTATTCAAACTTGATTGTCATCACATTGTAAGTAAGTTTTACACACTGTAAATGCAGTTAATGCTATTTTACCGGTAGTCTATATGTAGCAACGATATTTTTCGGGTGGGGGAGGATCTTTAGATATTAAAAACAGTGCAGCGGAAGGATTTTTGAAGTAATGAATACTGTTAAATATAGAGTTATTATATTTGTATTTAATCCCCACCTATCGTTCTACGGGAAATCAAAACAATCAATTAACACAATCAATCAATCAAACATATTCATACATACATACATACACATTCATTCACTCTAGTATTATCTAACTTAATACAACATGAACGAAATAATATAAACTAACTAAATCATATAAAGGAAATATAAAGGTTCCTTTATTATCTATATAAAAACATGAAAACAAACTATTTACAATATTTACAAAATTATTAAATGTGGATCATCACATCTTAATTATTCATTGAATTTTAGTGGGTGGAACAACATGTTCCTAAACAGATATCCTTAACACTAAACAGATAAAAACTAATTGAGGGTCTCAATAAATTATTTGAATGAAGAGAGGTAGTACATCATGATGAGTTGAAGAAGTACACAATCTGCGAGAGCAGAAAAGTAGATATTAATGAGATGATGCAGAAGCAAACATGCCTTCTCTTCAAGATCATTTGGAGAAAGAGGATGCTTCTAAGATGAATACTTGGGATATGGTATTCGGATATACCATAAAGTAATATTGCAGGGTTGTGGGTTTGAATGATATTGGGTTTGAATGATATATGGCAAAGATCCATAGTCATGTATATTCACACTAATTACAAAAGTAATATAAATATATTTATATTTGTATTAATACAATTAAGAGAAATTGTCAAAAGGGAAACATGAAATGATAATATACATTATCAAGAATATAAGTATAGATATATGTTCCCTATAAAATGGAACAGTCCAGAAAGGGGGGGGGGCATACAGGGAAGGGGGAGAGAGATTGAGAGAGAGAGAGAGAGATGACAAACACCAGACCACCTACATATTAACCTAACTGGACAGTGGTCTATTATGTTGAAACAAAGGACTCTCTATTCCACCCTGCACACACATAATATAATATACAACAAGATGAGTCACTACAAGTGCATCTCTTTATGTATCATTATGTAGCACTAAAGGGGTGCTACAACTCTTCCCCTCTTAAAAAATGTTATCCATGGGGCAACGCCAGAGAAGAGTAGGTGAAAAAAAAATGTACAAATACATTTTAGCTAACCCTAAATACGCTTTCTCAAGCACAGAAAGCGCAAAAGAAAAAAAGAAATGTGAAATTTTCACTTTTCAAACAAAATATTCGAAACATATCACTGAAAATAATTGTCGACACGTCGTCAAGTGCAGAACAATGTATTAATAAAATAACGTTTTGCTTTCAGTCCACAAGGTATTATGACTAACAGCTGCAAAGTTAAAAGTTGTAGGATTCCCAGAATCCAACTTTTGCAGAAGAGTCAGTATGTCATCTCGTCCAATGCATACATCACAGTTTTACAGTTCGATGCAAAATTTAGGTCCTGGCGTCTAGACCATCTTGTAATTGTTCAAATCAAGAAGTATGGGCTCTGGAATCTGGACTACCATCACAAATCTCATTTGTAGGTGCAGTATCTTACACCAAGAGTTATTGTAGTTTGTTGAAATAAATCAATGTTTGGTGTCTCTGAGATACCCATGTTGATTTCTTCCAAGATCAATGCATCTTATCAGCTACTGTGCAAAAAGTCTCTATACTGCTGTCACCTTGTCCTCGGTTGTTCTCTGTGGAGTTGAAGAGTTGAACGATGTCGTCACTCATAGAACTCTCTCTGGTAGGATCCTGTCTTCACCTACGATGTCCGCAGATGGAATCCTCCTTTCCGCCTCCAATTCCTTTGAGAACCCTCATCCCTAACCTAATATCCTAAGTATATTACATTGAAATTTGTCTACTAATAATTCCTATTAGGATAATTCAATAGCTAATAACTAACTGTAAATTAGCAAAACAAAGGATATATAATATAAGGTTAAAGAATCAATACAGTACCCTATAGCATGTATAATATACTAAATGGATAATGAAAACAAATCTAACAGCAATCTGACACCATAAGTCAGATAAAAATACAATAAAATTAGAATATATTGAAAATATTCTATATACCTACAATTAAAAAATAGGTAAAACACAACAAAACAATCATCCAGTCACTCAATCATACGCAAATCATAACATGTTCTCCATGAATACACGCATTTGTTGAACTAATGCTAATTTAAACTCAGCATCGACTGGTTCTCCAGGGCGATTATAGACTAGCTTTTTAGGACCTACACCTTTATTACTTTCAACCGACCGTCTCACTTCTGGTTCATTCATTTCGGTCGAGTCATCAGTAATTATCCCACCTTCATCCCTGCCCATATTACCAATTCCCTCAGAAATAGTATTCTCACTTTCCCTAACCATTTCGTCATCCCGATTAGTTTCAGTACTTAAAGGGTTATTAACAGACTTACTTTGGTTATTTTCTACTATTTGGGGGCTTGGAGGGGGAATATCAGGAATATCTGATGCCATATGTACCTCTCCTATGGAAGGGGCAGCATCTATGATATAATATAGATATATTGACTGCTTTGAGGGACATGGTCGTTTCTAGACTTCTCAAGGGAATCTCCGCATCTGCTATAACCCAAGACC
>CALNVZ010003435.1:19841681-19852694 GCA_940671915.1 Paracentrotus lividus | reverse complement strand
TTAGAGAGCTTTCTCTCTGTACACACTATTAACAAAAATTATGTACATGTACATTTAAAGTGCACACATACAAGTTAAGAATTATGTGTGTTTTACACTATGATAAATTTGTGTGCATTATTCAAACTTGATTGTCATCACATTGTAAGTAAGTTTTACACATTGTAAATGCAATTAATGCTATTTTAGTCTATACTTGGGCAAGAATAAGAGTTCCAAACTCATGCATTCCCAAATTTTAAAAATTGGCTATGGCATTGTGTGTAATTCCTCACCTGACTGACCTGACACTGGAAAGAATGGATCTCAATGAGGAGTTCTGCTCTTCATTGAGATCAAATGCTACATCCTTACAGGTTTGTTTACTTTTTAAGTGTGTACTCCAAATATCAATGGGTTGCATTACTATGCATAGGGGCATTACATTTCCTTTATTTCTTGTCAGTGTTATTTCTGGGATGTAATTAATTAATCTCAGTATACATGTAGCAAATTTGTGCACTTTGCATTTTTTGTTTTAAATTTACATTCACATAATTTAAATCAATATAAATACAAAAATTAGGAAAGTTTTTTGTAGACACATTGGATAATGTGTATATTATGTCTCTCTTCCATAAAACCATAACCCTTTGGAAAATTGACCCCTGGTAAAATGCCTTTGTCATTTGTAGATTCTTGTGTATCTGGTTAAATGACAGGGAAGATCGAGGTATTGGCTTACTCCTTCATAAGTGTTACATATACATATTACATGTAATTCCTACATCTACTATTTTCATACTGCTCATAACCATGTTAAATGAAATATGTGTCATGAATTTAAATTTAAATTAAATTGAATTTAAAATATAAAGTATATGCCCATGCAATTGAATCCATGGTTTATTTCCACTATTAACATTTGTAGCAACTGTAATGAATGCATGTCCATATTAGTACAAATTACAATAATATTGAGTCTTGGTTAGCCTTGCAAAACAAGATCACCATTTATGTATGTCTCCTCAAGGAGATTTAATAATCGTACCTTTATTATCATCATATTTTCAGGGCTCTTTTCCTCAAATCATCAATGGAAATTTCAGATTCAATGAAGAACCTATAAGGGACTTGAATGAGTTTCTTTGCCGTCTATCCTCTCTCCTAAGAATGGCCAGGTAATTTTTGTGAAACCTTCACCATTCATAATATAGAGTTTGCGTTTGCAGGATTGTTTGTTTTTTTGTTTTTGTTTTTGTTTTTTTATATCACAAGGCTTTCTTGCTTTATGGTAATCATGTTTCAGACCAGAATATTTTAACATAATATTTTAGCAAAACGTAAAAGAGAATTGATATTAATTTTAAAATGTATATTTATATCTCCACCATGGAAGTTGGAAGTTATGTGTATCAATTGTTTAGCTCATCTGTCCATACAGTATGTATTGCTTTCGTGTTCTTGAATTATCCAAAGAACCGCTGGAGATAATCTTAAACTTGACATTTTTGTCACTATACGAAAACGATAGGTTTAGAGTTTGGAGAATGTACATTTAGGTGATAGAGGTCAATTCATCAAAATTCCATGTATTGGTCTGCTTATTGCGTTATCTCTTGATCAGCTTGAGATTTAAACTTCAAACTTGAGGATGTTATGTATTGCCAGAAGAAGAATGTAGAATTAGATAGTGGGGAATGTAGGTAGAAGGTCAAGCCCTGCAGAGGGTCAATTCTCAATATCGGAGGTACGAAATAAGCTTCAAAATTCATGCAATCACTTCATAAACGCATGCTGATTAGTTATTCAGACTCATGAGATCAATGGTCAAGGTAACAGCGATTTTTTTTTTTTTTTTTGTACTGTTTTTTTTAAAGATTTATCCACCGTGGAATTAGTCTTGTGTTACAGCTTCATTTAATTATATCCTTTTAGTTTCTTATAAGTGTATTTCTTCATGCTCTTTTTCAGCCATGCCTCATCATCTAACTCTCAGACCAGTATGCCTTGGTCTAGTCAGTCTCACAGCACTCCACCCTACCAACCCTCTATGGATCCATCACCTAACCCTCAGAGCAGAGTTGGTCCTACCAGTATGCCTTGGCCTAGTCAGTCTTTCACGAGCACTTTCACCGCTACCAACCTCTATGGGACCCCATTAGCCCTACCCTCAGAGCGAGAGTGTTCTACCGAGTGTGCTCTGTGTCTAGTCAGTCCTCACAGCACTCAAACCCTACCAACCCTTATGCCCATCACGCTAACCCGCGCTGGAACAGAGTGAGATTGGTTCTACCAGTGTTGCGCTTGGTCTAGTCAGTCTACAACGAGCACACTCAGCCCTACTCAACCCTCTATGAATCCTCACTAACCCTCAGAGCATGAGTTGGTTCTACCAGTGGTAGGCCTCTTGGCTAGTCGTAGTTCTCCAATCACGCACTCCAGCCCTAACCAACCCTCTAGGATGCCATCAACCTTTACAAACTCAGAGCAGAGTTGGTTCTACCAGTGTGCCTTGGTCTAGTCAGTCTCACAGCACTCCACCCTACCAACCCTCTATGGATCCATCACCTTACACTCAGAGCAGAGTTGGTTCTACCAGTATGCCTTGGTCTAGTCAGCCTCACAGCACTTTGTCCACCTAGGGCTAACCCTTCTATGTTTCCACCACCGTAACCCTTCAGAGAGAGTTCTCGTGATGTCTAGATGGTGCTGACGGTGTGGCCTTTCGGTCTAGTTGGTCAGTGTCTCCACCGCCTCCCAGCCCTCCAACCCGCCAGTTTTGACCGAGTGTTACCTATTACACTACTCAGAGCACGCAGAGAGTGGTATGGGTCCTACCAAAGTGTGCCTTGGTCTATTATCGATCGGTACAGCGACGTGGGTCGTGCGGTCCACTTGAGGTACCAACGCCTCTAGGTGGATCGCATTCACTCTAGTACGTCTTCAAGCGGGTTGTTCTACGCAGTGTGCTTGGTCTAGTCAGTCGCCTCGACAAGCACTGTCCAGCCCTACCAACGCTCCTACTGGTACGCTCATCACTAAGCCCTTCAGAGCAGCGTTGGTCTTACCAGTGTGCCTTGGTCTGGTCAGTCTCATAGCTTCACCCTACCCAACCCTCTATGGACCCATCACCTAACCTTCAGGAGAGAGTTGGTTCTTACCTTTAATCATGGTCTAGTCAGTCTCACAGCACCACCCTACCACCCCTCTATGGTACCATCTCCTAACCCTCAGAGCAGAGCTGGTTCTACTAGTGATCTTGTGCTTAGTCAGTCTCACAACACTCCACCCTACAATCCTCTATGCTTCCATCACCTAACCGCTCAGAGCAGAGTTGGTTCTACCAGTATGCCTTGGTCTAGTCAGTCCTACAACACTCCACCCTACAACCTTTATGGATCCAGTTCAACTTCAAGTATGCAATCAAGATAGTATGTTTCTGCGTGAAGTAATTCTGACAATCCTTACAACAACGTGCTAGGGAGTATGATTTATGAACCTAAAAAAAACACCCAATAGAGGTAGATGTACTTTGTACTGAATTTGTATAAATTATGATAGCTATGAAAGTTGTCACTCGGAACTTTGTTGGGACACAGAATCTTATGACTTCAACTTAGCGAATTAAAGTAGAAAAGTTTTATGTCACCCAGATGCTCATCACTAAATCTGTTTTAGGTGTTCCACATTATTTATTCCTCCTTCACCTTACTTTTCAGAATCAAAAAGTTATGTTATGCATCATCTAGCCAAACTTATTACCCTAGTTAAATTTGGACTTTCAGAATTGATGTTTTAGTCAAACTTATGATACAGTGATTATTGCAACAATTAGGATGAAATAGAATTGATGGATCGCTTGTTTTCTAACATTTTGTTGGTACACACACCATTACTGACCAATATATTATTGATATCGGTTAATTTGATGTTTCTATTTGGTTAAAACACCCCACCCAATAGAGTGCTGTTACACTTTCTTATTTTGAAGCATTGATTTGTACAGTTTTACATAAATGAAGCTTATAAAGTTTGTTATAGTTTTGAAGCTCAGTTAGTGTGCCAGCTCCCAGGTAAGTTTTATTTTGAGGTAATGTTTATTTTAGAAGAGGGATGATACTGGAATTGGTAAAAAGTCATGTGGAAATTTGAGATTTTGTAAACATTTTGTGGAGAGGGTCAATGGAACCATGATTATTTTTTTACACACAACTCACCATTTATTGACCCTATCCTTACCCATCCCTATTTAAAGGGAAGTCCATAAATAAAAACACTGGCCATTCTTTATTTGTTGTAACTAAATAATTCACCATTTGTTGAGCTCTAAGACTTTCCTCATCCCTATTGTGAGGGTGGGATGGGGTCAATAATTAAATTAAAACACTTATGTGTACATAGTAACTGCATTTACCTCTTGATTACCTCATAACACTTACCCCTACCCTAATCTGTGTAAGGGGGGGGAATAAAAGGAAACACAGATGTTTGTCCATTGTATATACAGTTGTTGCAAAATTGTTCATACCCTGACATTTTTTAAGTTTTTTTGAATTTTGCTTTTAAATAAATGAGTTTCGTAAACTTTTGGTGATCAGTATGTTACCAACTTCTGGACTATTAGGAAAGTTTGACATTTGGACAATTTGGTATTCCAGGGGTATTTTATTGACAGATTTACAACAAAAAAACATGTTCATAATTATTCATACCCTAGGGGTACCAGTCCAATTTCTTATCAAATAAGCAAGGGCACATATTATTTATTTCAATAACCATCTGAAATAAACCCTCCCAAAAAGTTCCGCAAATCGAGTTTGGGCCATGATAACTTTTTATGTACGCTTAGTTATTCTTGATATTCATACCATTGGAAAGATAATTTATTCCCCTTTTTATTGATATCATATTTGTAATGATTATGTCATGCTTAATGCACAGATTATCAGAATATGGGAAAAAGTAAAAAGTCAAATGTTGTAAAATGCACTTTTATTGATCACATTAAAGTTCCGCAAAGTTAATTTAGACCCTGATAACTTTTAGGGTATTTTATAACTTTCCTTGAATTTTATACCATTGTCAAGCTCATTTATTCCTCTTTTTATTGATACCTAATTTGCCATGGTGATGTCATGCCTGGGTCCACAGAACCCCTGTATATCAACTGAATGCAAGGCAAAGTAAAAGATAATGTCCAGTTTAAATGTTCTGTAACACAACTTTGAACCTGGATACATTTTTATATGGGTTTTAATCATTATCAATTTTTGTAGCAATGAAAAGTTCATTTATTCTTCTTTTTATTGATACCCTATTTGCAATGGTAACATCATGCTTAAATGCACATAATTCACGAACATAATGCGAAGTAAAAAATGAAAAGTTGCAAAATGCATTGTTATTGCTCATTGACTTCTGACTTGTCTTATTATTCAGGTGTTCTGTGCATACATGAACAACATACATGAAATTGGCAAGGGTATAAAATTTAATAAAATTGAGAAAATACCTCAAAAGTTATCAGGGCCTAAAGTTGAGTTTTGGAATTCAATTTGATCAATAAAACTGCATTTTGCAACATTTGACGTTTTACTTTCCTCCATATTTTGACATTCTGTGCATTGAAGCATGACCCAATCATTACAAATAGGATATCAATAAAAAGGGGAATAAATTACCTTTCCAATAGTCAGACTGTCAGGAATAACTAAAACATACCGAAAAAGTTATCATGGCCCAAAGTCTATTTGCAGAACTTTTTGTTAGGGGTTTAGTTCATGCAAGAGTCTACCAAGTGAGTCAAAAAAAAAAAACTTTACACCTAGAAAAATGTCAATAAAAAGAAAACCAATATTTAAACCATAAATTATTTTACATATTCTGAAAGAGTAACTCCTCCCGCATCTTCTGGTACCATTTTTGTGTGGTATGTCTTTACGCTTGGATAAACACGACGCATTGTTTGCAAACAAGCAAATTTAGAATTGTGCCAGGCCGAGTGGAGATGAAATTAAAACAACAAAATCTGACAAAAAAGCAACTCCATCATGAATAAAATAGCATAACTTTTTGACGAAAATGTCTTCCGCTTAATAACTTGGCAGGGGTGTTGGTACACAATTCATTGACTACATTTTGTATGAAAATTTGATTGACTCGTCAAGTAATGCACGAATAAGTACATATCAAAGAGTAAATTGCTACTGACAGACCTAAAAAGGCCTCCTAATACTTATAATAGGGTCCATAATGTACAATCATTTCCAATTGTTAGCTAAAATATTTATGTAATTAGTTACATAATTGATGATGCATTGTGCCACCCCCAGTTCTGCCGTCTCTAGATCTGTTGTATATTGTAACTATGATACATCCAGCGCTTGATTTATCAATATTTGATTCAATGAAATATATAGTCAGTGCTCTCTTTATATCATTCCAGTCTGTATACATGTATGATTGGGTCAATAATATATTGTAAATACATTCATTACTCAATTCATCAGTACTTTATTCAGTGAAATATATTCATTACTGTCTTTTAATCATTCCAGCCTGTATGATGGTAATGATGATATTATGCTGCTATTGTAGAAATGTATTGTAAATATAGATTGCCATTCTTGCCTTTTTCGATGGAAAATGGTACTACAGATTGTCAAAAATGAAGTCTTTTATATAGCATTGTAAAAAAAAAAATCACTTTTGTATTTTTTCTTACTAAGAACAGAAAGCTGAGCTTCAAAACTGAAAAGCCTAAATTTGTTATTTAAAAAACACAAAATTTTAGGTTCAATTAATATTAAACTTGTTCATTTAATATTTACATTGTTGTGCAAGAAAGACCTAATAGATTTTATTTACTGCATTATTTTGGAAATCGTCTATTGATAGTATCTTATATCATTTTATTGTTATTATTATTATTATTTTATTCAGCACTTTCAATACATGAAATACATAGTCCAATATAATGATAATGAAATATAATATACATACATACATACAATTCAAAGAAATTGACACATCACCTCTATAGGCACTTATGCACCCGATAAGGCTGCCTGAAAAAGAAAAGGATAACTTAATGTCCATGGCCCACAGGCCTTCCTTCCCATTCCTGATCGAATGCATACATGTAAGTGCCCAACACTAAAGTGTAATCAATAAAACAACAATTAAAAGAGTTTAGAAAGAAGATGCAATAGAGAAAATTGGAATAAAAGTGAGAGGAAGAAATCAGAATAGGCCTGTTGCAATTTCACAATCTCCAGATATATGGAAACGGAGTTGCTGATACTTCAATAACATGTATGATCTCGAGTAGAGTTTGTATAATATTACATTGTATATGATGTTCGGGTTAATCGTTAATGAATTAATATAATTGGTTTGTTACAAAAGATTCATGTTTGCATTTTCAGAACTATTTCTTACTTTGAACTTGATTCTCCCAACAAAAGGCTTCAAACTACTTTCAAAATTTATTTTCTGAGTACATTAAGAACATAAAAATATAACATAATAACTTATTCTACATGATTTTCTGTAAATAATCTTCATGTAAGGCAGTAAAACATCTTGGGTGGTATTCTGATAATTTAACTTATAGGTTTAACCCCAGTCTAAACTAGAATTTTAGAACACATTTCTATGGAATGCTGGGTTTTATCTTACATCTTCTAAACCCCTCACAAAAAGTTTCGCAAATAGACTTTGGGCCATGATAACTTTTCAGGTACGCTTTAGTTATTCCTGATATTCGTACCATTGGAAAGATAATTCATTCCCTTTTTATTGATATCCTACTTGTAATGATTATGTCATGCTTCAATGCACAGAATATCAGAATATGGAGAAAAGTAAAAGGTCAAATGTTGCAAAATGCATTTATCAAAGCGAAGTTCCGCAACTCGACTTTAGGCTCTGATAACTTATGGGGTATTTTCTCATTTTTATTGAACGTTAGACCATTGTCAAGATAATTTATTCCTCTTTTCATGACACCCTAATTGTAACGATAGTGTTGATCCTGCGCTGCATGGACAAAACACCTGAATGTTAGGACAAGTTAGAAGTTAAATGTTGCAAATTGAATGCCTATTGTGAGTATTATTGTCTGTTGCGGGTAATAACAATGCATTTCGCAACTTTTCACTTTTTACTTTGCATTATATTTTGAGTTATGTGCATTCAAACATGATGTTACTATTGCAAATAGGGTATCAATAAAAAGAAGAATAAATGAACTTTTTAATGTTATAAAAATGGACAATGATTAAATACCCAAATTAAAATGTATCAAGGTTCAGAGTTGTGTTAGAGAAATTTAAACTGAAAATTATCTTTCGCTTTGTCATGTATTCAGGTGGTATTCAGGGGTTCTGTGGACCCAGGCATGACATCACCATGACAAATAAGGTATCAATCAAGAGAGGAATAAATTAACTTGACAATGGTATAACATTCAATAAAAATGAGAATATATCCCCAAAGTTATCAGGACCTAAATTCAAGTTGTGGAACTTCAATGTGATCAATAAAAATGCATTTTACAACATTTGACTTTTTACTTTTCTCCATATTCTGATATTCTGTGCATTGAAGCATGATACAATCATTACAAATAGGATATCAATAAAAAGGGGAATAAATTATCTTTCCAATGGTATGAATATCAGGAATAACTAAAGCGTACCTGAAAAGTTATCATGGCCCAAAGTCGATTTGCGAAACTTTTTGTGAGGGGTTTATATTCATGGCAATATACCGAGTGAGTCAAAAAAAACTTTACACCTATGAAAATGTCAATAAAAAGAAAACCAAATTATAAACCCTAAATTATTCTACATATTCTGAAAGAGTAACTCCTCCCGCATCTTCTGATACCATTTTTGTGCGGTATGTCTTTACGCTTGGATAAACACGACGCATTGTTTGCGAACATGCAAATTTCGAATTGTGCCAGGGTTGGGATGAAATTGAAACAACAAAAGCTGACAAAAAAAGCAGCTCCATCATGAATAAATAGCATAACTTTTTAACGAAAATGTTTTCCGCTTAATAACTTGGCAGGAGTGTTGTTACACATATCGACTACATTTTGTATGAAAATTAGATAGACTCGTCAAGTAATGCACGAATGAGTACACATCAAAGAGTAAATTGCCACTGACAGACCTAAAAAGCCTCCTAATACTTTTGAAAAGAGATTATTTTGTTTTGACGTGTGCTCACTCATGCCTGACTTTACAGATCTATCTCATTTTCATACAAAATGTAGTCAATATGTGTAACAACACCCCTGCCAAGTTATTAAGCGGAAGACATTTTCGTTACAAAGTTATGCTATTTTATTCACGATGGAGTTGCTTTTTTGTCAGCTTTTGTTGTTTCAATTTCATCCCAACCCTGGCACAATTCGAAATTTGCATGTTCGCAAACAATGCGTCGTGTTCATCCAAGCGTAAAGATATACCACACAAAAATGGACCAGAAGATGCGGGAGGAGTTACTCTTTCAGAATATGTAAAATAATGTAGGGTTTATAAATTGGTTTTCTTTTTATTGACATTTTTCTAGGTGTAAAGTTTTTTTTGACTCACTCGGTAGATAATGTACCAATTGACTAAAAATTAAAAGTCATTAATGTGTTTTCATACTTTCCTAATCTTCTCATTTCATGACACATATGACAACTTTTGCCGCCAGATTAGAATAATTGTTACTTGGTGAAGGAGTTGACAAGTGGCACTCCATAAAATTGTGGTCTCAGTTAACCTAGGGTTAACTAAACCATGGCTATGAGAAATCTTTGCTTTCTTTCATCAAGGCTGCAGTTCGCAGTGCCTCCATGCAGACATCTACACCTTGGTGAAGGGTCATCGTGACGGTGTCTTGGGGTTAGGACATAGAGAAAATGCAATTCTAGGATATTGTGACCCAGTGTCATAGGGTCAACGTGACCCTGTATTGGGCTGAATGTTTGGATGATTGTTTGCTTTCAAACTTGTATTAACAATTTTCATTATCGAAATATGATTTACCAAATACTGTCAGCAATGTTTGAAGGCCTTAAATTCATCATAGATCTTTTAAAGTGATGTCTACTCAAAGATATTGATTTATGGTAAATTCTTAGTTTGTAATGTATGTGCAAGGAGCAAATGGGTTTCTTTGTAATTCAAAGGAGATGTATAAACCTAGAGATGATACTTTTGTCAGATGTGAAATTATTATGGGATATAATTTATGTAAATCAAAAAGACAAGAGTGGGAGGGGGAGGGCGAAAGAGAAAGAGAGAGAATTGAAGAAGAGTTTGTGTGTGGGATATAGGGAGAGTATTTAAAATAAAGGAGAATGGTGAGAGAGAGAGAGAGAGAGAGAGAGAGAGAGATAGAGAGAAGTGAAGAAGAAAATGAAAGGAATATAGTGAGCGTATAATATTATATGAAAACAAGAAGCATTAGAGAAGAGAGTGTGAGGGGTGTGTTGAGAGAATATATGAGATCGATAAGAATTACGAGACAGAGAATTGAATACTAGTAATACTGTGTGTGTGGGGGGGGGGGGGGTGGGTTGTTTGACAGGTATATAGCGAATGAGTATTTTTAAAATAACTGTTGCGGATCCATGATTTCATGAGTGGGAGAGGCCAACATTGAACTTTCAGATTTTTGGTATATAGTGTGGGCACCTATGTCTTTTCGTTTGCAAGTCATGTTAACGTTTGGCAACATCTATATATATGTTCTACTTGATCACATGAATCAGAAAATATATGTCGCCAATTTTTTAATTTACCTTTTGTGACCCAAAATGAAGGTCAAAGGTCATGCTTCATTAACATAAACATAATTTTGTTCAAATTGTGTCAAATTTGGTATCAAATTGTAGATAATGTTATTAGGCCTACTAGCAATTAAGTCAATTATCAATTTTTCACCCGACCAGTCAGTTTTGAGCAATATGCAAATTAGTTTATTTATGCGTAATTGAATGCATAATAGAGTCAAGTTGAACGGCGA
>CALNVZ010003435.1:19795040-19829886 GCA_940671915.1 Paracentrotus lividus | reverse complement strand
GCGGCGGCCGGGCAAAAAGACTTCTGTTTTTTGCAGCATGAATGGCTGTTTATATCGTCCCATTTTATTTCAAGATTATAAATCACAATTTAGTTTTAACCTGCTTGGGACTCCATGCCCGAATATATTCGCGGCCCTGAGGGCCCTATGCGTAAATGTGCTGCTATGTAGCCAAATCAGCCTCTCTCGCAACATTTAATAAATGGAAAACCGCTCGATATTGTGGAGCATTTTTATCATGTTTTCTCTCTCTTCCCCCCCCTCTCCTCTCTCCCTCCCCCTCCCCTTCCCTCCCCCCCCCCCTCTCTCATCTTCTCTTCTCTCTCTCTCCTCTCATCACTTATTATCTATCTTTCTTCTTCTCTGTATCCCTCTACGTTTATATCTCCTCCTCAACTTTCGATCCCCTTTCTCATCCAGTACTTTCAGAAGGCAACCTATGTAACCTTTGAACTGCCACTCCTCATGCCCTTTGATTCCATCATGTGAATAATGATATAAGCCATCAAATTATGATTATAGTCTTATTCAAACAGCAACAAGACACCTTTCAAACAAGTTTTAGATTCCTGCTCTATATTTCCCTACCCAAGCAAGGTACAGTTCTTGTATGGCCCGCCGAAAAAAATAAAAAAAAAAAAAAATCACCTGTGGTTACAAGCAGATAAAAAATAATTATGAAATCTCAAATGGCATATACTCTTGTTGGGAGCCATAAGGGGTTATGCATCTTAAGGATGCTTCCGTTGAGAGCCATAAGGGCGCTATTAATGTACAAAGTCAATGGTAATAGCGCCCTTGTCTGGCTCCAAACGGAACATCCTTGATCTGCAATAGCGCCCTTCTGGTTCCAAGCCGACCGATTATGATATAGCCAAAAGCATTTCTTTTTCATACGCTGATAAACTTTATTTTGTTATGCGCTTTGCACATTTTGAAAAACAGAAGTATGAATTGAATTGCAAATTACAAATCCTTTGTTGATAGCGCTGGCCTGGATTTCTTCATGGCCCCCCCGCCCGCCCCGCTCTCCCCTCATTAGCGCACTCTATTATTCAAAATCTACACAATGCCTTTAAATTACATTTACATAGATAACTAAGGTAATATCGCATACACTAAACAGCCCACCAAATAAGTAGACCAGAAAAGAGCAGAAGAAAAGTCTGCCCCCTTCCTGCTGAAAGAAATACCAAACATTATTATGACCAGATTGATTAATCTTTCAAACTCACAAAAAAAAAATGCCTCTCTCCGCTAGCTACCATTGTGTTATGGTGCCAGGGACTGCTAGAGAGAACAGCAGCCATAGAGGAACTCCTTCCAGGCTTTTATTGCGAGAACAACCCCTCAGATTTAATGGAAACGAGTGGAAATGTCAAATCCTTCTTGAATGACTTGTATTCTCTCTCCCTGTTTGCCCCTTCTCTTCATGAAGATGCCTGTGCGCCTACGTTTGTTTCGTATGGCAACCAATGTTCATTTCATTGCTTCCCAGACTCCATCATCAGGCGATGTATTCTTCTTGATGCAGCCTTGCGTAGAGAATGAGAGCAGATATAGTGTAAGAAAGGAGAGCGGAGAAAGAACGGAGGTAGAATGCGGAGCGCGAAAGTCCGAAAAAAATGCTGTAAGCAGAGCAGAGAGAGAAATTAAAAAAAAGAAAGAAGCGAGAGAGCAGAAATAACTGCAATAGCAATGCGAGGCGCCAGAAAGAAAGAGTAGAGTAAAGAGCGCTGAATAGCATCAGAAGCGCGCAGAGAAGAGCAGAGATATAAAAAGCAAATAAAAAGAAAATGGGTAGAAAGATGCCGCTGTTAGGAACATGCGTATAAAGCAACACTTAAATAGCAGGGGCCAGCGGACGAGAGAGGGCCAAGTAGCGGATAGCAGGATAGCCGATAGCGCATGAACATTTAAGCCCACAAAAGCAAATTTACGAAGGGTGCTAGACAAGATGAAATGTGAAAAATATGCATTGGCTAAAATTAGGTTAGCAGTGCACAAACTATATTTTAGGTGAGTCAAAAGCTACGGTGAAAGTATAGAACTCTGCAGATGTGGCTGTATAGAACAGCGAATTAACAAATGAGGCAAAAATAGTAAATTGATGCATATTTTGGTAGAGTGGTGCATGTGGGCGAACCATAAATCTACACAGCAATTCCTGTCAACTTACCACTATTTTCTTTCTCAAGGCAAATATTGTTGAACTAGTTTCACCTCAAAGTTAGATAACAATAGTACATTGCCTACATGCCTTTAGATCAAGCCCACCCATTAAAGTGGAATACTATTTTTAGCTACAAAATTAATTTTCATGCCTTGTTGTCAATGTAGATAAGAGCAAAAAAAAAGAAGCGTTGCTTTCCACTTCAAAGTTAACAATAGTACATGTTTAGAGCTAGACATCCTATTAAAGTGAATCCTATTTATTAGTCTACAATTAATTTCACATGCCCTTTGAAAGAAAAAAATAGATAGTTGCCTAACAAGACCTGTTATTTGAAACTCAGTTACATACCACCACACTTCGCCACTGATGCACACCCACCCCAGCCTTAAGCGCCGCCACACATCACACACACACACTACCTAAAGACAGCGCTGTAATACATTATATCGTCGGCCTGCGGCAACCAGTGATTACGGACGCCTCATTACAGAGTCAAAGATGATTCCGTTTGAGCAACCATAAGGGCCGCCCTAATACCATTGAACTTTGTACAGCTAATAGCGCTCCTTCATGGCCTCTCAAACGGAACATCTTAAGCATAGCAATAACGCCCTTATGGCTCCCAACAGACGAATATTATAGCAAAGATAAGAGAGATTAACTTGCCGCTCCAATGAATAGTCAATATAATTCTGCCCATTTGATTTAGCAGAGCAAAGGTTAATAATGGGAAAGGATTATAAGAAGCAATGCCCTGCCAAGTGGGTCATAGGGTATCAAAAACATTAAAAAAAAATGATTTTAAAAGCGTCGCACAAGAATTGAGGCTCGAGTGGTGAACCATAGCGAGCAGGAAGCATTTATTTAAGACAGCGATGCCAAATATAAAGATATAGATATGAAAGTAGTCTAATGTCACCAAGTTCATATAATAATCTCAGCAGCCGCATTAAAAGAGCTAAGATTAATATAGACTTATATAAAAATAAATAAATTGCAATTAAATCCTCGAAATGAGCAAGAGAAATGCCTAATATCAAACCAAATATCTTTCCGCCAAGAAAATTCTTTTCTGCAAGTTTCCATCTTATATAGTGTGAATGATCGCCATGACTGCCCACTAATGCTAATATCCCATCCGCTAGCCTAAAAGGTCAGACTGAAAATACTAATCAATAAAAAGTCTACTGAATTGAATGCCGAATCAAATCAAAGAATGAACCATTCAGCAAGCGCAAAATCAAAAAGCTTATTTCATGCAGTGACAATAATTAATTGAGAAAGGTTGGCCCGCTGCCATCGAATGCAGGTGTGCTATAATTGTATGCCATGAAAATAGCTGAATTGGAAAAGTAGATTTCAGAAGATGTGGCGACAGCTTCAAAAAGTGGCCGCAAGCGAGTTAATTGGCAAGCGATGCATTTTTAACGGCTTTAATTGAACTGCAAGAAGTATTCTTGAGCAAGAAGTGACCAGTATCTTTATTAAAATTCAACAACTTCTATAAGTTTAATCCTATTTTATTTAAGGCACCTTATGCAAAGTGCACAGCTATGGGCTAATCAGAAATGCACATGAGGAACCTAAAAGCCATAAATTGCCGAATTTAATGCAAAAAACTTCCAATCACAAAATCAAACTTATTTGTTTGCTAACTTTTAGATAGAAAACTTTGTGAAGTTTCTGTTTCTACATTTTAACTTTCTTTATTTTTTTTTAGCGTCTACAGGGTGGCGACCTATCAAGTATCCAATTATTCATTATTATCTTTACCAGGAAACATGCCCCAAGATTGTCAAGTCTGTCCCTACACTCGACTCCGGCCTGAGGTAAATGTGACCGGCTACCATTATGAAGCAATTTCTGATGTGTGCCAGCACCTCTTATTGGTGCCGTAACATTAACCCGCAGCCATAAAGCCTGATTATATTAGCTGATTTGCTATCTTTCGCGCAAAATAATTGCTGTAATTAAATCCGATTAACATTTTTCTTTTTATATTTACTATATTATTTCTCTATTATTATATTCATTTGCCCATTAATCTCAATTATTTATTGCATGGCCAAAAAAAAATAACTGCGCGCTGACTGAAACTTTTCTGCGGGTCACAATAAAACAAGAATAGCCAACATCAAAATGGCTGCAAACAATCAGTTCGGCCAAGCTTTCAGTCAGCGAACTTATGTTTTTCCGGCCGCATTTTTTTTTCGTTTCTTCTTTATTTTTTTTATTTTAATTTTGTGGTATTATGTAGAAATCCACCTGTTCAGTTATATATTTATATTATTTATTAATGTTGTGAAAACTTTGCTGCATACCAAGCTCATAATTAGGCTCGACAACGTTGCATCGGTGGCCCTTTTCAAAACTGCATTTTGACGAGAAGTGTCTACCGTCATAAGTTAGAGGGAACTATATATGCCTGAAATGGTACACCGTGAAGCATTTGCTGAACTCACGCTGATATCAATCAATACACAACAGTGAACCTTGGTCTTATGTACACTATATACTCAGGGTAGGGCCCAAAACACCATTACTTGCCCAGATTGTTGAGCGCCACTTGCCAGTGCGCGCAAATAAATTGTTGAGAAAACTTTAAACATCTGTTCCATGACGGGCTTTTGTTTCTGGCCCAGCCAATTGCTTTGCAGACAATCTCCTAACACTAACCCAACTTCAACCTTTTACGCCATATACCATTTTCAACAGTAATACCTTAATCATAACCTATTAAATGCTAAGATATAAACCCTATTGCAAATCCTAATACTCTATATGCCTGATTTTCAGCCAAGTCCATAGATAATTTGCAAACATAAGCTATGCATTCCTTGCCCACGATTACATTTAACGATGGCTTTACTAATAATAGTGACGTTGGTGGTGGATATGTTTGTAGCCGATGATGCATGCATGGAGGCCAGCGAGGCATGATGCATCGATGATGCGTGATATTGATAATGATGATTAAAGGCTGCATTGAATGGATGATGATGCATTGATGTTATTAATGATTTACAATTGCTTAATTATAATATTTAAGACCATATGATGCCCATTGATTGTTGATGAATACATGTAGTATGAAAATGTCAGTGATGCCCCGTGCAAAATAATGCATAGCCTGATTGAAATTTAAACTCAAAAGTAAACATTTATATTTTATATATATATTAACATGGCCTTCTGAGATCTTTATAAATAATTATAGTATCAGCTTTCAGAGTAAGATGGGATTAGATTAGTTTGTTTCCCCCCTCAACGCCGTTCTCACCAATTCGGTTTTTTGCTATAAATTTATCATATAAATTTTATGCTTCTATGTTTAACAGCCGGGATTGTGCTAATCACAATTTAATGCCTTTTTTCAATTCAATTTAATTTCAAGATATTACCACTTCATTTAAATAATCATTTCTTTTATGATTTAAAAAGCTACTTCTTTATGCTAACAATGAACTTTGCTTAATTCATGCCGTATAGTGCCCACAGAACACGTATGCCAAACAAATATTTGTATTTTAGCCAGCCAAGATGTACATAGACCAATGCTTGCTTATGGATTAGCGACTTTACGATCAAGAGCGTGATTTACACTAATAGCTCTTTAAGAACGGAGCTACTAGTAGTTGCACACAATAAATAATATAATTCTATCTCACAGAATACTTAAAATAAATACACAGCATTGATCAGAACTACGAAAGAATTCTGTTTGACTGAAGAAAGATGCTATGCGCAAAATGTATTATAACCTTTTAAAACTTGTACAAGCAAAGCTCAAAATTAGTCTTGCCGTTAATATAATCAAGGGCAACAAGTGGAACTTAAAATTTTAAAAATTTCTTCCAAACACCATATTCAATTGTTTTAGAATTGATAAAATGATAAACAAAAAATATTATTTTCGGGTTGCCATGTGTCATTTCATTTCTTGCGTTGCATTTTGTCAAACTTACTTTTGCCTACCTGATAACAAATTTTTGTACTGCCTTTTATCTCTGATATTTCTATCAAACTTTTTTTCACCCTTTTCGCACTCCTATTTTTCTGTACACTCCTTTTCCTCCGTTCTCTTCTTTTTCGTTCTTGTTACTCTCTATTCTTTGTCTACTAAGACAACTACTTTTCTCTATGCTATGCCTCTCCCCCCCCCCCTCTATCTTTCTGCCTACATGCTGGGACATGAACACATTTCCCCTCATTTTGGGTATAAGTTGCCTACAAATTTGCAGACTAGAATCGCTTGTTGCCCCTCTCTCTCTCCAAAACTGCACCACTTACCAATCTAAAAGAATGTAATCTTCATCCCAGTCATAACTTCTTTTCTTACTTTTTTCTTTTCTGATCCTGCCATGTATTATTATGCTGACAGCTTGCATCTGCATCTTTACTATTATTCAGACCAACAGTATGTCATAATTTATCGATGATTCATTTACAGCTCTATTGACAATTACACCAATTAGTCTGATCTAAATGAAATGTTCCAAATCCAAACCCCTCTATTTAGTTACATCTAATTCTAATAAGAACTTATTGCTATGTTAATTAAATGTTTATGTTTTTTTAACTTCAACAGCGATTATTATTACCGATTTAATAGGATTCATAGAACATATTAATAAGCTATTATGCTAACCAAGCATTGCTCGCGCAGTACGCCCACAGCCCCTGGTCAGGATCAATAATTCATTTTATGTCATGCCCACGCTATGGTATATAATAATCAATAATTACCATATTACCAGCTCTTTATTATTTAATTACAATCATTTAATATCACTAATGGTATAATGTATATAGTTACTGATGTATATCGTGTTTTTTGTTATTAGTCCTACTTGGTGTATATGCTGCAGCCAAACATTGGGAATGGAAGAGAAGACCTCGGGTAGTGTACAGTTAATTAACTTAATACTTTTTCTTTCGGCATCCATGTGGCCTAAATATCTATCGTTCTGTTTATGCTACACGCTTTCATATGTTTCATATGTTTTAATAGATAATAATAATATCTCTTTCCTCTCTCTCTCTCTCTTCTCTCTCTCTTGTCATATTTGTTCTCGTATCTCTCTCTTTTTTAATTATGACTATTCTACAGTGCCTGCGCCACATACTGCAGTAGTACCTGCTCAAGGTTTTGAGTGAATGTAAAGAACGGATGGATTGCCGTATGAAGCAGCGAGATATTTAGCGAAAACTCAGACAGCCCCTTGCATTTATCCGTCTACAGCAAGTATCATCTACTGAAATACGTCCATTCATTGATCATCCGATGCATGCGCATCATTCAATTCACATTCATGTTTGTTAATCTGGCCTTGAACTGAACATATAGCTGTTAGGATTTAATCTAGAGTGTTTAAAGCGGTCAATGAATTTTTATAGGCCGCTTCAATGACTCATGATTCATGACTATAGCTGAAGCTTCTGCCAATTACAGTACGACAAAGAAAGCAAAAGCCCAGATCAGCTAGTGTACAAGTCTGAACGTCTTCCACATCCTTGCTATACAACCAACGATCAGCCATGATATTTGCCATGAACCAGTGGGATCGCTCGCCTACAAGGCTTTTTAATGTACTCAAGAGAGCTTCAAATCAAATATTCATGACTCCAGTAAAGCTCTTGTGTAGAGCCCAGTTAAGCATCTTAGATCAGCCTAGCGCAGAAGCCTTGTAACTTACTGATAGACCATCCTCTATTTAACTGCATAGGTAGTGGCCGGGCATTTACCGCCAATAACAAATTGATTGATTCTTGAGTTTTCCTACTTCTTTTTTTACTTACTAGTTTTGTTAAAAAAAAAAAAATAAATATAAAAAAAATTACTAATTACGTGACTCAGACTGTTATAGTAGGTAGAGACGCCCTTTTCAAAATAATGCTAATTTAACCACTCGCAGAGATAAGACAAAAAAATTTTAAACAGTACTTCAGATTACTACTAATTCCTAACCATATCTAGCTCATTTCTTTGATTCTATTTTCCAATCAGTGTGATCATTTAAATAAACCTAACTGCCCCTCAAACAATTCCAGCCTTTTTATGATAAGAAAAGCGGGAATTAACTTTTAAGCAACTTATTCCATGCCATTGCCTAATTGAGATCCCTATTTCTATAACTGTATATAGGAGAGACTGGTAACATGTGAATTATGCGCCCATGCGCTGGGCGACTGCGCCTAATTATGGCCCCTGTCTTTGAGAGCTCTTATAACTCTTTGCCTGCATTTACACAATGAATAATTTAATTCTTAACATATGCCCTCCCCCCATAGACTAAAACCATCTTCACCTACTATCATATGAGAAAAATAAGCCACATTTACTGCAAATTTATGCTGCTTAGCGCCAAGCCTAAAAATGCTACCGGCCAATTTACAATTCTGCTTCGTTGGAAAGCTGCGCCAAGTCTGCTTTTTTATGTTGGCGGTGTTGATATCATTTAATTAAAATCATTTAAGGATGAAATTTTGACTTGGAAACTGAAACAAATAGGCAAGCTAAAAAACATGCACAGAAAAACTCTCCCCCTGAATATCTTCAATAGTAGAGCTGGCTTAAAGGGAGATCAAATTGAAGAATGTCATTTGGGCGTAATTATGCCGCCCCCAAGCAATAAACAGTGCTATTAAGCGCAGATAAGGCGCTAGATGCCGCGGACTGCGGGACTTTAACTGTAGTACGATTTTGGTATCCATAAATATTATGTATTGCTTTGATGCCAAAATTTCAAAATTTTGCCCGACATAACCAATTATTGATTAAATGTCATTTGTTGGGTGTCGCTTGACATGAGCGTGTTTAGCGAAACCACAACAACATTTATTATACCTATTACCATCAATTAATTAGCATAATATCTTTGCAATTCATACAGTCCATTTACAAATAGGGCGCCTATTAAATACCCAACCCGTGGCACAGGTAATTATGGCCCCCCTCAAAGCTTGTAAACCATAATGGTAGAGTAATATGCCAAATGAGAGAGTAGCCAGGTTTATACTTTCCTTGGCTATACTTATTAGGGTTATCATGGACGACTGTATTTTACATAGTTTAGGAATATCATTGCCTTAATTTAATGCGGGATAGCTAATAGGAAATGTGAAAAAGGGTACAGGCATAATTACCCCAGTCTCCCCTTATTCCACTACTATATTGCCCATTTTCCTTCATTCATTCCTATCTCATATCGGTTTAGCTCTTTTTGGTTTCAAAGTATGTTATGATGAATATGCTTTTTTTTTTAACTGCCCTTCTTTTTTCATGTGCGTATACTATTATTATTGATTTTGAGCCTGGATGCCTAATAAATGAAATATTCTTCGATAAAATGTTAAGCAAAATATTTTTAGGTGAGATTTTATGATACCCTCTTTTTTGTCCATTGTATTGAATTGCCGTTTGGTGTTGCTTTACTTTTTTGTTCGCATTCAAATTGTTATCCTAGCTCTAATTTATTGCACATTGTGGTTGCAGACTCAATTCATGAATTTTTCCTTCTCAGGCCTTTAAAGCATACCGCAGCGCAATAGTGAATATTGTCACGCCTATCTAGACTTGATGTATGCTTCACCACTATAGTCATTTGAATAATGCGAAAGCCTTAAAACTATAAATCTAAGAAACTTTTCTTATAGTCATCCTCTCAAGCCTATAACACTTGCAGCAGTGCAGCACTGTTGTCTGAATTAAGTCATCATACAAGAGGCTGTAACATTTTCAAAAATGAATATTGTGTACTAAATCTTGCATATATCCTGAAATGCGCTGTAACTTTTCAATAAATTTCATTTAGTAACCACCCACAAAAAGTATACATTTTTCTTGGAATGCTGAATGACTTGAGTCCCTATTTTGTGTTATTTAAAAAAAATATCTGCTGAATTAATATGCCCATCTCAAATAAACTGTTAGATATGGTGGTGATATTGCAAAAAGAGTGTTCAGAAATGGCGCTTTAAATAATTAACATAGGTGGCGGCCTTTCCAAAGATTATGAATTCTTAAAGTCTCTGTAAACCATATATCAATAAAAGAGGTTGGCTTTTTGATAATAAAAATTGCAAAAAATTACTGGCTTACCCCTTACAACATTATGTATTAATAAAAGCCCCGATCACACCTTGGTTTTTGGCGGCGTGCCCCGTTTACTCGTCGCCTGAACTGCTCGATCCGAACGCTACCCTTTAGACAGCCCTACTCAGGTCAATATACTTACTGCAGATTTGAAACATTATCACATTCAGAGCTTTGCGCCTAAATATGTATAACTTTCTTATTCCTGTGTGCAGAGTTACCGCATATTTGAGTCCTCCAGGCTGAAAGATGACCTTCAAAAATATCTCAAGAGTTTTTTACAGAAAATGTACCTTTTTGCCATGTTCTAATGGTACTGTAACACGCTGTTTGAAAGGCACTACTATGCACGGTAATGAATGGAGTCTACGCTACTTAAGCTTTGCTAAGCAGATAGAAGTAGCTAAAAGTGCGTGTCATCTTGACATGTGTGATGAGTCCTCCTTTTGTGCTTGGTGCAACATTATTAACCATAAATGTCGGCATATTTACAAAATGTTAGAGCCCTTTAGCTGTAAAGAAACTGTCATTCATATAGTACAGTCACAATGTACTACAGTGTACAACACTAAATCAGTTATAATTACTTAAACTTTGGATCATAAACAAGCTAAATTACAATGTAAGTGTTTGAGAAGGGTGAATGCATTTCAGTTTTTAAAAAATCCATCTCTGAACATGATTTAACTCTGTTTTACAGCACATGTACCATATTTGCTGCGCGGCTCCTCCTGCGCGGCTCCTCCTCCACCCTTGACTCTCATAAATTACCAGTTAATTAACAGACAATGATGAAATTTTAACATTTTTCAAAACATGTATTTTGTTGCCCTTCATAAGAGCTTTAATTTAACACCAAATTCAGCTATATAGCTTGTATAGTTTTTAAGTAAATCAATAAACAAAATCATATTTGAGGAGTAGATGTCACAAATCCACCTTTTTAAGGGCCCAACTCAAAACGCATGGCCTACTTGAACAACTGGGAATGGGGACAAAGAACACCCACTGTGTTTCTCTTTATATCAGCATTTTGTTATTGCGTTTTGTATCATGATTCATGTTGGCGTTTAAATTTTGAAAATGGACATTGAACACATCCTATAGTAGTCACGTGATGGTAGGCAATCATGGGGTATGTTTTTTGTGCCTCAGGTCGAGCCATGAATCAATAAAATCATATTAGTGATGGGTGACATTAGTCAGGCGTGTATAATGACAGAAATAAATCATCTTTGAAAAGATCACATCCCTGTGGAATCAACTTGCTTCTCTGCAATAATGGGATTTAACATTTAAACAGTGGCTAAAAGAGAAGAATTCTGCCAAAATGTTTTTGTATATTTAGCAATGCTGTGGTCTTGAATCTGAAGTATGCATATCTTTCCAGTAAATTCCTTTGCTTCGTATTTTAATGCTACACAATGTACAAATGTACAAATGTACATCAAAAAGCTTCAATACTACTCTAACATTTCCCATTTTATTACCCAATTTATTGTAGCCAATAAAGACTGGGAGTGGGCTATTAGTATTACACAAAACCAAATTAATGCAAGTGCAAAAAATAATCCTTCTTTTGATTGGTGTATATTCATAGACATTTGAAATAGTTGTAATGCTGCATGTAGGCCTACATGTACATGTATGGTAAAAAAAATAAACGGAATACATACGTACATGTATGTACCCATCATAAGTGAGTGGAAATGAGATAGGCCTATGACTCATTGATTGGATGCTGTCAGGATTCCGCTGAAATAAACCCAAATCATCCATTAGATGATGGATGTAAACCGGATGTGTATGGTGATGACAAAATCCTTAGAAGTTGTGAATTCTCCTCCAGAGAGTTTCTAGGTGGTATGACGTATGGAGCCAGAGGGAGAGGGTGATATTATTGTCCCCTTTCAAGTTCACATTGTACAGTGTGTCCCAGCAAAAAAGAAATTGGGATGTTGGTATTTATATTTGTTGAATGCAACAAATTATTGAAATTATGCATCATTTGAAGTATGTTTTTACTTCAAATTATACAATGTGTCCCTGCTAAAAAGAAACAGGATGGTTGTTATTTATATCCGGTGAATGCAAAAATTATGAAATATTATACATAATTTTAAAGTTGTTTTTACTTCACATTATACAATGTGTCCCAGAAAAAAGAAACCTGGACGGTTGGTTATTTATATCTGGTGAATGTAACAAATTATAAAATATTATGCATCATTTCAAGTTATGTACATGTATTTTCTTCTTTCTTTTGATACTTAATGCAATACAAAAGAACCACGCATCTAGAATGAGCAAGAAGAGTATTTTTTTTTCAAAATCGTATTGTTGAAACAGAACATGAGTTTGATTAAATGCAACCACATTGGATGCTAGTGCAGCAAAGAGCAATTCATCATCAAATTTATATATGGGTGAAGAAAACTAACAAAGTATATTAAAAAAACGCTATCCCTTTTTTAATGCTTATAAAATTCCCCTTTTTTCTGCACATCCCCATCGTCAAAGTCAGCAGTGGAAATAGTGATAATTTTGTTCGTCCAATAAACAAAGAAATATGTAAGAAATGATAGAGTAGAATCTGAAACGAGGATAAACAATAAATCATAACTAAACGTAAGTGTTCTGTGACTGTAGCATATAAACTGCTATGTTATCACATCATTACAAATCTAACCCCACCTTTTCTGCAGAATTTATCTTGACATTTGAATTTAACTCTTTGCACGCCACATTAATTTTACGCATTAAAAAGAAGAATTTTCTCTTAATTGTTAAAAAATAATATAACAATTTTGCTAAGTATGAACTATGAGAAATTATGCCGCAAACCTGATCCTAGCAGTGTCAGTGATTTTTAGATCTTTTAGCCCAGCCATACAGAGAAAATGAATTATTACGATTGTATAGTTAATAAGTACAATTGTGACTGTAGTCGATTTGGCAGGCAAGAGTTAAAACGCTTCAAGATCAACTATACATCGGTAAAAAAGAAAAACTGAACTTTAAAATGATGCATATGAATATTAATTAAGTGTTTGCTTTCAGCTGAAAAAAAAGAAAGAATTTAATAGTCCAAATTCCCTTTTTTTCTATATAGCGCAATAAGAGCACTTTAGAGTTGGCATTTTTTCAATAATACTCACCGGATATACACAGATGGCGGTACAGCCACTTTCATCCTAGAACGTAATCATTCAAGAATGGATGAAGTGCATCATGAATAGCCCATGAATCCATTCATCCGTGCATTGTCAAGGTGATCCTTTGTGCATTGATGAATAATGATGTCTTCTTGTACTTCTCTTTTCAGCTATAGCTTTCTGTATGCAAGGAGATATTCAACATTTTTTAAAAGATATACATGTATTCCTGGGGAAATTTTTTTTCACTGATGCACAAAAAGTAGCCCTAAATTGACTTGCTAATCGAGACAAATCTACCATTTATAGCTAACATTGATATTGTTTCACTCAGTGGAAATTTATTTTGAATCGGGATAACTGGTTTTTTTATATCTCAAGTAACTGGCCAAGGTGTATTACCCAGGTCATAAATGTACACATTTCACTTGTAGTTCACACACTCCACTCTTGAGGACCATTCCTACAAGGACCATGTTCAAATTCCTAAATCCAAATACAATTTGCAACTGGGTGGAGAAAAATAATGTTAGGGTCATTCCATGCCAATTCACCCAATGGGTTACACCCTACCGTCTCAGAATTTGCTCAAATTTGGTACACATAAAGTTTAACATTACCTTCCCATGAAACAAAAAAATTAGCGTAAACGGTCCGTCGGTTTCCGAGCTATGGCCCGCCCTTTTTATTCGTTTTGGCAAAAATGGGTGTGACCTTCCATTTCAACGGCCAACAGATGCCTGAACTGTTAACCATTTCTGGTACCAACTGGTACATTATTCAAAGGAAATTCAAAGAGGAATAATAAAAAATGGTATCAAAAATTTATTATTGGAGCAATGTAAAGTGCTATGACCTTTGACCTTTCCTTTAACCTTGATTTTGACCCCCAGACGAATAATATTTTTACTTGATTTTTATGTATGTTAATTGTCAGTATAATAATAACATAACATGTAAATATCTAGGATGATATTTTATTTCTTCACCTTTAAAACTCTTTTTAATGTAATTTACAAAGTTACTGTTACCCCCACATACTGATATTTGTGTTGGTAATGTGTGTACAAAATCTCCATTATAGCTTACTTGAAATACTTCCAAACTGAAGTTAAATTACATTCAATTAAAACAGGAAACTAAACATTTCAGGTAATAAAGGAAACATTAAACACAATGATTATTATTATTTTTTATTATTATTTATTTGACCAAAAAGAATACATGTTTTATACAATACAATACAAGAGATGACATACAATGTAAAATCATGACATAATTATACAAAAACACAAACAGAAAGATTACAAGAGAGAAATGAACAGTTCTACATGTTGGTCAGGGGTGACAAAAGCATAATAAAATAGCATGTTGCTCGGAAGCATGTCACCAATGATAATGTATACATGTACGTATACATGTACGTAGACTCCATTTGCTTATGATTCGAGACATTTGTTTAGCCCTTTTGATTGGGGTGCAATAGGTATACATACAAATCATCAGAAATCTGCGGTTTTGACAGAAACAATTGCTTCCTACATGTAGTCAGCTCTACTGTCCCAAACTGGATACATCCTTGAGATCTTTGAAGCATCAGCAACAGATATGGAATACATTATGGCATTTGATTGTAATGTTACTTCAGTTTGAAAGTATTCGTGTATAATGGAGTCTTGTACACACATTACCAACACAAATATCAGTATGTGGGGGTAACAGTAACATTGTAAATTACATTAAAAAGAGTTTTCAAAGGTGAAGAAATAAAATATCATCTTAGATATTTAAATGTTATGTTAATATTGTACTGACAATTAACATACATAAAAATCAAGTAAAAATATTATTCGTCTGGGGGTCAAAATCAAGGTTAAAGGAAAGGTCAAAGGTCATAGCACTTTAAATTGCTCCAATAATATTTTTGATACCATTTTTGAATTCCTCTTTGAATTTCCTTTTGAATGGTACCAGTTTCACAAAAATTGGTTCACCAGTTCAGGCGCATTGTGCCGTTGAAATGGAAGGTCACACCCATTTTTGCCAAAACGAATCAAAAAGGGCGGGCCATAGCTCGGAATCCGACGGACCGTTAACGCTAATTTTTTTTGTTTCATGGGAAGGTAATGTTAAACTTTATGTGTACCAAATTTGAGCAAATTCTGAGACGGAAGGGTGCAAAATTGCACTTTCATTGGGTGAATTGGCATGGAATGACCCTGTAGATAAAATGCCTATGTGAAGCTGTAGTTGCATGTAAGCACAATGTACTGTACAGGGATGAAAATAAAAACCTTATTCCAGATCTTTACTCAAGTGGTAACACCGCTCCACTTTGATCTGTCTTAAATTAATTTGCACTTATCTCATATTGTAATTGCAGTGCAGTATGTAACCTCAAACATTCGGGTACATGTATGATAGAAAGTGTTGAACTGCATAGAGGGTGTCATGAGAAGTCATCAAACATGGACCACTTTTCCTTCTAAATGAGGTCATTACTATGTATGGAAGCGGTATATGGTATATCAGTGATTTATCACAGTTACGTGCACCGCATAAAGAACCAGAAGGGCATTATCACTGTCTTAAAATATACAGAATAACGTCTTTTTACTTCCCAACAAATCATGCACATGTAATGCCCAAATTGGATCTCAGAGTTGAGGACTGTACATGTTCTGAATTCGTGAAGTTGATGATGGTTTGTGAGTCCTCACCCTAAATGATATGAGTGGTAATTGAGAGAAAACGAAATGGACTGGAAGCAAATTAGCTGATCCCTGTCCAGGCATGGCAGATTTGTGTCAATAAATATTTCATAACTTCTCAATTCGAGCCCTCGTTTAACGACTCTCAGATAAATTGTTTGCAATGCAAAATGAGTTGTGTTTTTACAGGGTGTTTAAAAAAATACTTGTATCTGTAGTCAATTTTCTTTGTTTCACAAGGGGATATAAGAACTCTTGTATTTCAATATAAAGTACATATATGTATCTTGATTTATTATCCAACTTTATTAAAGATATTGATAGCATTGATCCTCAAACATTTGAAATCTGCAATGTTATAATGGTTGGTTTGCATAATACAGTGTATAAGAATCCTTGGAAAAGTCAACCCGATTTATTTGGTTGCTACATATATAATATACAGTATAAATGTATCAAGGTATGAGATCTTACATGTAGGTACAGACCATCTCGTCCAATTCTTAACTTTCATGTTACGTCTCTTCATTGAGCAATTGTAATCATAGACAGAATATTGTGGATTGGAAATGATGATGAAAAGCCTCAGCATCTTGTGAGAGATCCACATGTACCGATTCTACTCATTACAGGAGATATATAGTCCTTCTTATAGACAGTTGCTTGGTCAGGCAAACCACAATACAATAGTGGAAAAAAAAATTGTGCAGATCTTTTCATTTCGTTAAAAACAAGGCTTATAGTCAAGTAAAGACAAAGAATAAAAAACAAAAAGGTTTTATGGTACATGATCGTCCATTGAAGAGATCAAACATTTGCCGGCCACTCAATTTTGATATGATGAATACTAATTCTAAACTTTTATATCAAATTGCTTTCACATTTCGTGGTGCTCTAGTAAAGAGTGCGAAATTCCCCCTTTTCATTTACTAATTGAACAAAAAATATACTTAAAGATGATACTTGTACAATGTACCACTCCGGGCATTTCTCCATGTTCTTTTTTGGTTGTTTTTTTTTTACACACCTTGTACGTTGTGTTTTGAGATGGAGCTGCATTCATGCATGTTCTTTATTTGAAAGGAAAGGGATCCAGTAAATTGAACGTTTGATTTCAGAATGTGGATTATTAACATCTACGCTGAACATATTTGTTAGAAAGTATAGACAGCTAAATCAAATAAAAAACAAAACAAAATGTTTGTCAGCCACAATGAGCAGGGTATATACTTATAGGATGGAGTTGAATTTATTCCAATAGAGAGGAATCTGTAATAAATTGCATTTTTAGAATTAGATCAAATAAATCAGATCACTCCCAAATAACCTAAAACATTTGTGTATTGAAATCAGGCTCATTTTTTGCTTGATTTTTTTTCTTGTTTATTTTTTAAATAGAAGGAGTACATTGGATATTTAATTTACAAAATGGATAGATACTATTTCTTAAGTTACATCAAACTTGAATAATAACCAGTTAAATGTCACATATCACATTTCTACAATACACACATGTAGCATATGTTAACCCTTTAGCACCTAGAGACTGTGTGAAAAGTGTCAGTTTACTCACTAGCGGAAAGGGTTATACTGAGTTTCAATCAGTTTTTCTCAATAAGAATAGCTCTTAAAACAAACTTTTTTTTGTGCAGAATCAGACAGCGCACATCCAATGGGTAATCCACAACAATTATGGGCATGTTTCATCACATATTTTTTATTCTATCTTGACTATAGCGTGCTTGAGACGGGCGGTTTGGGGCGGTTTAGTGAGTAATCTGAGGGGCGGTTTAGGTGCTAGAGGGTTAAATCAAGTCCAAACGAACAAGGCCTGTATGAATTGTTTTTCATTCAAACTTAGCAGTACAGTGCATTGACCTTATTTTACATGTTCTTGAACTTTAAGTCTCCAATTTAGTCAATGGAATTTTGTACGCACAATCATTTTAATTTTTGCCTATCTTTGGTGGATATGAATGTAGTATAAATTGTTTCAAAGTGAGTAGTGTATTAGGATGGAGTTGATTTCATGCATAAAGAAAGAGTTTTATTCTTAAAGTAGATTGGATTTTTTGATTCACTATATGGCTTATTAACATTTTAGACAAAGATCTTTGAATGTAAAATGCGATATACAGTGTACATGTACATATAGGCGTCAATGATAAACTGGACCAATTCTAATCAATGATTTATTTGAATTTCAAAATGAAGATTTGAGATTGAAAAAAAAAAAGAAAAAGATTAAAACAAATTTGGGATGAGATATCAAGCTCATTTTACCTAGAAAGGAAAAATAGATCAATCAACTGGATTAATTGGATTTTTGGCTCAGAATGTGGTTTGTTATAAAATTAAACATATATCTTCAGTAGATATCAACCCCTTGTATAATTTTAAATCAATTAAAAATATTGGGTTTTAATAATTCTTCTTTATATTCTCATTTTAAACCTTAGGATGTTCAACATGCAGGTATTGTCATTGTGAGATGAACTGATGGGTGTGATGAAACCTCAAACACTTATCAATTGATGCATGTGTAATGAAAAGCTCTATCCATCATTATCAAAGAGAATCTAGTGTAATGGGAAAGATGAAAAAAAAAGCATTGTGAGCTTTTCTACTATTTTGATGCAATTAAGGAGGAATATCATAGGAAAACGGTCCACTGTAAAAGATTGCTCTTAAATTGCCCTAATAGTAAAAATTTGACCAAATATATACCAAAAACAGCTGAAATGTTCGGGCCAAACATTTTGTGTAGTCCCATACATTTATTTCTGAGTGAAGTGTATGTAACTCTAAGCAAAATTTGGTTAACTTCTGATTAGGCCTATTTTGTTGATTCCAAAACCCAATGCTTAAGTAAATCTGTATAAATCTTTTCAAAAGCACTTTTCAACAGTGTCTTCATTCTCATGACCAGAACAATAATTTCACTTAAAGATTGGAATAATTTTTCATGTCATCTGAACAGTTTTCTAGAACCTTCAAGAATACCTCAAACTGCCTGAGAGTTGTGAATATTGTTGGAGAGGGGAAGGGGTGGCTGTGGGCTATATGTTGCCGACCAAAAAAAAAGTTAACATGCAGAACATGTTCTTGTCTCAGCATGAAATGATAAAGTTGGAGTTTCGTTTACTCTATGAACATTTATATTTCCCTCATTAAACAAACACAAAATTAATGTGGGTACCTTTCTTACTCCTAGGTTACAACTTTACTGAATGTGTGGGTGGTTTGTGGTTGAATTAAAAAGAAAGTGATCTGTTGCATATTGGGAATTCAAGACCAGCTTTACAGCCAACCTATTGATCCCAACCAGACGGTAACTTAAGACTTTCAGATGCCCTGCTTCCGACCGGATTGCATCTATGTAAATGAGATGCTAGCTTGTGTATCTTCAAGCGTTGACAAGGGATAAATCGTGACAGTGCATGAAGGGATAAGTGATTCATCACCATATCCCCCTATGGAGCTAAAAAGGAAATGAGTCAATCCATAGATGTATAGATTTGATAAGGCAAAGAGTCGGTTTGTCGGATTCAGTTTATTTTAGTGCTTTATTCAATGATGTATATATTCATTTTGATTTGAGAACTGGCCATTTGTATCAGAATCGGTGATTGCACTTTAAGGCACCAGTTTATTTGCCATTTTAGATAATACATGTACTAAAATGTTTTCAAAATTGAAAGACAGTTTGCTAATTTTCTAATTTTATTGGAAGGGCCGTTTAAAAAGGTTGTTGAATTCTCAATATGATGCACCACGCCGTACCCCGGGGTACCGTTGTACCCCGGGTTCCCTCGTTATGTAGCGCCACCTCGTGCCCATTATTATGTAGTCTTCTAGATTCGTCGCCGATATCGCGATAGCGCTAACCAGAGTGGGTAGATAGAGAGAGTGACGACACGCGTACCCAAAACTAGGTGCGCACAGTCAAAGGTCGAACATGGGGAGCTGAAAGGAACTATTTTTGTGATCATTGCGCAATTATGTTAACACGCATCCTGACCGCGCATCCTGGCAGCGTATGATTAAAACACATCAGCTAGTTGCAAAAAAAGTTCCATTGGCACTGAATCAGCTGTTGAGGGCATCAACTGCTTATGAAATAGTTCCTTTTCGAGCCCCATGAAAACATCGACCAATCAGAGACGACTTCCGTTGTCGCCACTCTCTCTATCTACCCACTCTGGCGCTAACGTTGTAGCGCCATCTCGTGCCCATTATTAGTATAGTCTTTTCGAGCGTATAAGAATGCCACGCATCCCCACTCACTTGATTTCGCGTTACTTCATAATAACAATGCTTTAATTCTAAATAATTCAGTAACATGATTGTGTTTCTTCCTTGAATGTAAGATTTGTTTGTGCTATTACCAAACACACTATCATTCATTCACTCCATACAAGAACATTAAAGAAAAAAAATATAAGCCTGACACTGTCTTGGATAATGAAAAATTTAATTTCAAATCTCATCAATATTAACAACTTTAACAGAGTACAAAAGATTGATAAATTGCATGCATTTAACAAACAAGAATTATTTTTTATTTTGTTTTTACTCAAATTTAATTTTTTTTTAAATTTTGGGAAACCAGCGTACAGAGCTAAAAAAAAAAAAAATAATTCAACAGAACGGTGATTTATTTTTTGGTACCCCAGGGTACCAAAAAGTGCATCATATATGGAAGTGAATGTACTAAAAATGTGATATTGTCATGGCCATTAATGATGAAAGTATCACTTGGTCTCACTTAGATTTTAAATACAGGTTGAAAATTTCTTATTGTTAGGTTCTTCAGCCCTCAAACCACCCCAAATCGCCTTTAAGCTTACCCCTCTATAAACTGGCAGTAACTGCCTATCTGCTTTTAGCTTGCCCCTGAGTGCTAAACGGTTAAAAGGAATACAATGATAACTGCACATTAATATCTAGAGGATTATAGTTTTTTTTGTTTTTTTTGAGTGAATTCTAAAAACAGGGCCAGTGTCCCACTATACCCAGTTCACATTTTATTCAAATTTTTATGTTCAGCCCTACAGCCTTCAAACCGCCCTTAACTGCCCATCAGCATACTCCTCAAACTGGCAGTAACTGCTCATCTACTTGTAGTATGCTACAGCTTACACACAGTCTCTGACTGCTAAAGGGTTAAAGGTGGCGTCACACTGTCCCAAAGTTGCGCAAAGATGGACAAATGGAATGTGAAATGCTACTAGGGTCTGCGCAAAGTTAGCCCCAATCTTGGTCAACAGCAAGCAAGAGCCAAATCATGAACTATATCTCCAGAAGGTTACACGATGGCACACAAACAACACACGAATAGTACACGAATGGTTATATGCTTTCGTAATCAGAACAAAATTGGAAATATTCCATGATCGTGTGTCCATCCTTGCTCAACTTCAGGACAGTGTGACGCAGGCTTAAATGAATACAATATATCCTACCGGTACTTGCATGTTAACATCTAAATGTGTAGAGGATTAGTTTAAATTTTTTTGACCAAAAATGTATGAAAATACGGCAAATGTCCCATTATAGTACTCAATTTATGTGTTTTTTCGTATATTTCGGGGCCGGGTAATGAACCCATTACGGCATATGACTTCCTTTTCTCTAGAGGCCTGTAAACACGTGAAATGCAGTGGTTGTACCTTCTGTGCCTGTGTCAAGCATGTTACTAAGTGCATGTAAATAGATCAAGATTCACACGATATAACCATGAATACTTGATCCATTTCCAGATATGGACCGGGTAGGAAGTACGGTGAAAGATTATATCGAGCTCTCGTAATGGAGTTGCTTCTCGAAAGAATTTAAAGATAACATTGAGTACGAGAACAATCTACCATTAAAAGCTACGGTTATTCAGATAAAAGTTAAAATATTAAGGGGTTCCAGCTAGGAGGTTTACATGTAGTACTAGTACATGTATGTTTTTTCTTTTGCCACTCTCATTGTGATTATTTTTTTTTTAGAAGTTCCCATTATTCATTTCAGGAGTCGCTTCTGCATTTGTAAACCAACATTAGTATGATATTTAATGATTTCCTCCCCTTGATGCCGCAAGAATTTCAATCTATTAATTTCTTTGAAATGTGTTAAAGCCGTCCACAGGCTAAGACATCCGTTCCGTTATACCATTGCCACTTTAACCGTATCACCACACTGATCGGCGGTGTATTCTGGAGTGGTACCTCATACGTAAAGTGAACACACTTTATGGTATATGATTGATCTCGTGGCTTTCAAGCGTGAAAGAGTCCAAGCGTATATTCAGTTTAAAATGATGCCGATCCACACTGTATCTTTGTGCCTCTTCTTCCTTTGTTGATCATAATTTCATGAATCTCATTCTATCAATGTCATGAAACTCCATGTCGATAAGTATGGTTAGTCATTGGAATCGGCTGACTCGAGAGTATTCTAAAAAAGATTCCGATATTTTTTTTTTTCTTTTTAATATTCTTTAGAGCACACCCAATGAGATGCTTTAGAATGCCCTTTTATATTGATATGAGCTGTGCGCGGTGATTTACTTGATGGGTACTACATAATAATTTGTTCTAAGTTTACAATTTCTCGTTTCATTGAAACCTTTAACATAAGCTATGTGTCAACTGAATGCCTATAGGACACATACACACGTTAGAAGATACTAGGCTATGAAGGTTGATGATATGGGCCCTGTTTATTAAACTTCAAAATTCACACAAAAATATGGAATGAAATCTATAGGACTGATACATGTGTAAGATTTAAAACAGACTTTCTGAGCCATATCTTGTACAGAATTTGAAGAGGTAATCTGAATGAACAGTGGGTTTTTTTTCCCCCACAATGTAGATAGGTTTTGTAAACACCTATCTCTTAATATCCATGTTCGGGTCTTTCCATGGATAAGATCGTTGAGAAAACAGAGTAATATCAACTTAACATCGAGATGAGAGGCTAAGTAGGGCGGTATAAATCTACATATAATACCCCCAAAATAAAATTAAATGTTCATAACAGTATTCATAAAAAAGATATCGACCTCAACCAGGCCATCCCTCCAAGTTACTCGTAAAGTACCCCTATATTATAGTAATGCGGCTGATGAGTCAAGAAGTTTAAGGGAATGTACATGCAGGCCCATGATTGGGTTTCACCTTTAGAAATCAAACACGTTTGTATTGCTATTCAGGAACACATAAGAATGCTAGCACAAGTGGGTCTATTGTTCTTGACATGCAATACAATACGTGTTTTCTAAATCAACCTATCGTGCCCTCGTGACTGCTCGACAGATTCCTTTAAACTTCTTTGACGTCATCAGGCCGCCATTATTAAAGGGGTTACTTTTACGATACTTGGGAGGATGGTTCTGGTTGAGGTTCGATTTCACCTTTTTTTAATGAATTACTTTCTAAATGGAAGTGATAAAATGCTTGAATGGGAATGTATTGTTTTGGAGAAAATATAGCTTTCGCCTTATACGTAATTTTGGTTTTCATTTCTCGGTCCGGTCTGGGACTTTAAGGTATTTATTGCTATTATATTCCTGTTGCATTCTGTGAACTTATGCTGGTTCAAGCTGTCTTTTATATAACACTCTGTGAATCCAAGATATTGAGAGGGGTTGCATTCTTAAAAGCTTGTACTCGTTGAGGCTGAATTTTTTTTGTCACCCTAGTAACATCCAAACATCTTCAGGTCCTTTCCACGTTACGTATGTTACAATTTAGAAGGGTTTTCTAAGTGCATTTCTAACCATATTTCTTTTGTAAAACCCCCTTTTCTTAAGGCTGTGCATTTAAAATGGTCTTTGGTAATCACTCTTCAAGAAAAAACAGGAAAAAGTCACTTGCCTTTCACAGACTTTGTGCAAGGAGGAGTTTAAGAGCGTTACGTGTGTTACATTCACACAGAAAAAAAAATCAAACACCTTTCAGAAAAAGTCAGATTTCTGTGAAGTGTGTCATCGAAAAGAAATACTTTTTTGATATGGCATGCATTAGTGTTGCATAATTTCAGAACTAAAAGGATTTGGGTGTTCATGACAAGGTATTTCAGTAAATCAGTGGAACTCAGCGTTACGTATGTTACAAATAAATGTTACGTGCGTTTCGCGTCTGAAATAGGCAAGTAGGAAACTATCCATATAGCTTTTTTTTTTCGAGAATGGATTATATATTAATGGTAAACAAACACTTCTTCACCATAGATACAAAATTCCTTCATAACAAGTTATATATTAATTTTGGTCAGTGCTGTGTTACGTATGTTACAAAAATAATACATTTTTATTTATTGGGGAAAAGAAAATACCCCTCAGATGTCAGACTTCCAGTTAGAATCCATGTTCTATCATAATGCAACAATAAAATGTGTAAAACATATGTTCTCATGTCCCAATTATCTCCTGAACTGTGTAATATACATAACGTTACGTATGTTACACAATTCACAATCTGGGTTTTGAGACTAGATGAAGACAAAATTTAGATAAGTACATGGTTGTATTTTGTCGGAACACAAATTTTAACTTTATATCTATAGATCTTGTCTTTCTGAGAGGTTACTCCTTTCTCACACAAAGAGAAATTTTGTGAAATACACACTGTATTGGACAGTAATCTGCAATAAATCAGTAAGATTGGTCAATTTCCATGAAGTATGCAAGTGTGTGGCCTTTAAAACACATTGAAACTAATTTTAGTATATTATTTAATGCAAGCATCAGGTATGCCCAGCTTATATTGGACCTTTGGAGCCCTTATCTTCCATTCTGTCGTCATATAACATACGTAACGTTACGTATGCTACACAATTTAAAAGTGATTTTGAGACCAGAGTAACCTAAACAGTCGATATTTAATTGTTGCATAATGTTAGAAGATGGATTCTAACTTTAAATCAGAGATATCTTGTTTCTAAGAGGAAAATTCTTTCCCCCACATATAAAAATGCTTTATTTTTGTTACGTATGTTACATATTAATCAGACCAAAGGGCAACCTATTTTTTTTTAAACAACATGCACTTTAAGCTCGCAAAGTGCTTGTTTTCCAAAAATATGGGACTTAAATGTGTCAAAGCTTGTTCACTGAAGTATTTTTAGTATGGGTTATAATAAATAATCATTATTTAATATAAACTGTTTTCTTCTTTTTTGAGTAAAATAAAAGAGCTTGCGCTCTACTGCCCTCCTACAGCCAGTCAATACCAGTGAATGAAATGTTGTTATCGTTTTTTGACAGTCTGGATACCATACATTAAGAAAATACTCAATTTAGCCAAGAAAAACACAATTTAATTTTCATGACCCAGGACCGCTTTGCGTGGAATGGACCTTCAGTGTATGTCTGTCCAACTTATTGAAGGTTGGGGGGTGGTATTCCAGAAAATGTAGTCCTGTTGCAATGTGTGGGCTTCGGTTGATGGGAGCTGTGGTTTTTTTTGTCTTTTTATTGTAAAGCCCTGGTAATATCCTAAAATATTCAGTATATACGTCCAAAGTATTAATGGGGGAGGGGTACAATGTCCTGTTGCACTGTGGGCTGTGGACTGTTGAAGCTGTCTTTTTTGTGACACCCTGTTAACATTTCATACATCTTCAATGTATATCTGTCCAACGTATTGAAGACAGGAGCGCGGGGGGGGGGTAGTTCAAAAGTCCTGTTGCGCTGTGTGAGTCTGGGCCGGTCCTGAGTGATTGCTACCATCATCCCATCAATGGACATGCTGCAAATCAATTAATTAGCTGGATTGGTTCCGCGTGCAAACTGTGCGAGTTTTGATGATGCTATAGAAAAGAAGTGATGTGCCATACATAGATGCGAAAGCCATGGTCGTATTCTTTAATCCTCATTATAACGAACGGAGGTTATTGCTATATAGCCTGCCGAGGTCATGTCCTTCAGCGAATGCGTTTGTAAAAGGCTATAGTCTAGTGCTCCGTCCGTAAGTTACAATATAATCATACCGGCTTGTTTAAATCCATATTTTATCATTTTTAGTTAACTGTATTCTGTAGTTTTGAAGCAGAAATGTTATTTTTCTACTAAGCAATAATCTAAATAAGCTTTTTTGCACAGTATTCATGAACAAAACAACATACCACTGTACATTACATTAACACTTTGATTTACTTTTTAAAAATTCCATATTTGTGGGAAATAACAACATGACATTTGCATTTACACAACATGCTTTGGCAACAATATTTCTTGATTTTAAAATTAATTTAAATGATACAGTTTATAACGTATATTTTATGAGCAGCAGGATTACCTTCGAAAATTGCTTAAATTGAGAAGAAGCAGTTGTATCAGGAATGGTTTTTAGCCAGTGATGTTAATGAGGATTGAAAAATCAAAATAAACTCAATAATCAAGTTTACTATTTTCTGTGATTATACAATACTGATCATGATTGGAATGAGTTGAAAATAATTAAAACCAATTTATTTGACCTTTAACTTGTCATTAAAGAAGAAAAACAACAAATAATATATTTGCAGGGTTTATGAATTTGATGGTTTTGAGTTGATAAGCCATGTCTCATGAAACAATAACCATGGACTGTGTTGATGAATCATAAATGACACACTGTCAATTGAACCATCTAATAAAAAAGTGCTTTGGAGAATCTTTTACATTTTACGGCCACCCAGCTCGTCCACTTTGCTTACATGGTAGATTTTCTATGTGTACATGTACAACTACATATTGAGTTTACTTATTGGTTGTGTCTTGTGAGCATCGTTTGGAGCACATAACAGTCTTCGACAGTGTGCCCAAAAGTTCAAGAACTTAATACTGAATATAATCATAACCCACAAATATAGCTGTGCTTAAAATACGTCTACTTGTACTGCATTATGAATTCAAGCAACAAAAAAAAAAAAAAAAATCTTCACTATTCATTTATAATAATTGCCAAGGTTTTGGAGCAGTGGGGGATAACATTGTGATCAAATTAAAGACAACAAATGTATTTCCTGTGCCATTCCTTGTCCATACATTATATCGTCGGCTTGGAGCCAGAAGGGCGCTATTGCAGATCAAGGATGTTCCGTTTGGAGCCAGAAGGGCGCTATTTCCATTGACTTTGTACAGTAATAGCACCCTTATGGCTCTCAACGGAATATCTATAAGATGGAATAACGCCCTTATGGCTCCCAACAGACGATATGTAAATGTACACAAAGAGCATGCATGTAGGGATGAGCTGCCTGCATTCGCACCTCTTATATTGTACATCGTGTAATGTATTAGATGACAACTCTATTGGGTTCATATAAGCCAAGGACATGTATTGATTTCTTCAAGGAAAAGGCTAGAGTTTGAAAGGGTTTGGGATAGCACGTGGGCGCAAGAAGGGGGTAAGGTCATGTAATTTGAAAACAAAATTAACAAATTTCTATGTTAGCGCTGTGAGCCTTATGGAAAAAGCGCATTATGAATAATATTATTATCATTATTATATTCTTTCCTCCTTTTTGTAGGTTTGCACGATGTGGTGAGCCTCTGATAGCAATGACATGCTCAGATCATACGATTAAACTCGTCGGCAAGGAAACCATGAAATCTACTGGCCAACTCACAGGTGAGTCATTTTACTCAGTAAAGGACAAGATTTCATTTCGTTGGTCTATTTTTACGTAAATGTATATGTACATTGTGCCTCCTTCGCAACAATATATTTAAAACCTCTTTCACTTTGATTACATACATTTAAATACATAGCGACATTAACATTTTCCTTAATGGGAATGACTCTATAAAGCTACCCATGATCATCATTATTATTCACATTCACAATCTCTTTAACGATATATGTTTTCAAAATGGTGGGGGATGTCATGGGTAGGAGGCAAGTTGCCACTAGCCTCTGCTTCTTTGATTATATAGTCAATCCACACTCCACTTTTACATGGTAATCAAACCAGATGAAATATGTTGTCTTTAGGGTTATTACAGGGAATCTAGTGTAGTGGGAGGGTGTGGGAAAGATGAAGAAAATTCGGTGAGCTTTCCTGTTATTTTCATGTTATTTGGGAAGAGTATCACAATTTAAAAATCTCCACAATAAAAGATTGCTCTTCAAATGCCGTGATACTTATAATATGACCCAAAATATACCAAAAAAGTGATATGTTTGGGTCCCCGAACATTTTGTGTAGCCCCATACATGCATTTCTGTGTAAGTCCATGTGACTCAAAGATGAATTGGGTTAATTTCTTAGCATTTTGGCGATTCCACAACCTCACAGCACAAAATAATGCTAAGGTGAACCATTATCAACCTTTCCAAATCACTTTCAGACAGTGTCTTCCAAATTTCAATGTCATGACCAGAACAATAATTTCACTTTAAACAAGCACAAAATGCATCGCCATTAACCATTTGACTCATGAGTTCATGCTTAGGTCAGAAAAAAAAACCTTTCTAAAATAATGCCATATTTTGTATAGTCTGCATCCACTTTGCACTTACAGATAAGTTTCCATGGCGTGTCAAGGTACTCATTGTTGACTTTGGGAAGTCATCATTTGTGTTTAAGACAAGAAAAGTGTTGATAAAACGTGAAAGATGAATGTATAGAAAAGAGGAGAGAGGGTGGGATGGGGGCCTATAAAGAGTAAGAAGAAGATGGATAGACTTATAAGGATAGGAGAAGATGTGAGTATCAGAAAATTGACAATCATAAGAATGAAAATTGTCTGTACATGTACATCATTTGAATTATGGGTTTATTCCTAGGTCACAAGTTTAATAAAAGGTGTATGTTATTATCTGTGTGCATGTGATTGATGTGCAGATAGTTCTTTATAGTGTGCAAACTATCAATTGTGGACTTTGGAAATTTATCACTCATGCTTTTAGAGTAACTATACTGAAAGAAAAGAGATTGAGTCAAGCTTAGATAGATTGAGATAGGGAGATAAAAGGGTTGATCGAGATAGATAGAGAGAGAGAGATGATGAAAGCAGTGGCGGATACAGTATCAACTCTGACAAAGGATATTATCAGCCCAATTATCTGGAGATAATAGTCACTATTATTGCCAATTTATGCAGACAGTTATGCTGATAAAATCCTTTGTGAGAGCTGATGCTGAAGCCGAATGTACTACTGGTAAGAGGAATAAAGGGAGAAAATATTAAAGAATTGGAGATTGAATAAGAACGAGAGAGAGAGAGAGAGAGATAGAGAGGGGGAAAGAAAGGACAGGGAGACAGAGAGGAAATATTAGTAAATGTACATTAGCTGCTTATCAAAAAAATAAGAATACGTATAAAATTGTCTAATTCCATTTTGTTGAAGTAAACCAATGCTTCTAATTATTTTGTAGTGTTTAATTTGCAAATGTTTTTCTATTTCATAATATTAATTTTGTTTTTGTATAATATGTTATCGTATGACATCATGTTTTATACATGTATTTACATGTATTTTAGTTATATGCTTTTACTTTGTAACATTTTTTATGAAATTGTGGAAAATAAACTTTGAACTTTGAACTTTGAAGTTCACATCTACTGTAGATGTCCTATCAGGTAGGAATATCTAATATTGGAATTATTTACCACATTTAGGAGTTCATTGTGCATGCCTACTTGGTGACTCTGTAATGTTCGGAAAAACATTTGCCAATGTTCAGTTCAATTAAATTCAATTTAGATTATTAAAAATACAGAAATTGATGTAGAAAAACTAAGTTCATATCTACTGTTGATGTACTATCAGGTAGGAATATCTAATATTGGAATCATTTCCCATATAGGAGTTCATTGTGTATGCCTCCTTGGGTACCTACATGTACTGTGTAGTGTTTGAAACAAAATCCAAATGTTCATTTCAGTGCAATGCAATTTGGCCTATTAAAAATTCAGAAAAAGGCAGTCCAAGGACTGCTAAATTTCAAGTTTGCAATAAAAAAACAAAACAAAACAAAACAAAACAAAACAGAAAATGCACATGTCTGATCATAATATATTATCTGTTTAAAATAAATAATTGTACATTTATGCGATGACAAACTTAAAATAGCAGAAAATTAGGGGATTGAAAAAGAGGAGATAAAGTACATCCTAAGAGCTTAAAATACACTAATTAGATACTGTCTGAAATATATTGTCTGTAATTATGCTGGAATGATCTTTGTATTTCTGTTGCTCACTGTTCCATAGAAATTCAATATTCATAAAATGGGTCATCACAGTTCAATTTGAAGATACAGTTTTAGATAAAGTTAAGATATGGTAGAATTTACTAAGAGCCTACTCTGGGCATGTCTGCATATCTTTGGAATTGCCCTCTATATTTTAGTGCCTGTTGTTAAAAAAAAAGTCAGTATTCACAATTTTTTCATAACAATTTTCAAATATACATGTATTTACAACATGTACAATATAAGCTCCTAAAGTACAAATGTATTCTACTCTCTGAAAATGTATAAATTTTAATTTCTGTACCGCTAGAATCAGCTTTCTGTTTTGTTGCTTGTTCTAGGAGAAAGCCATTATTCCCAAAATCTGCCATCAAATTCAATTTGAAACATGTAGTTTTAGATCAACATTTGCCAAAATATACACTGTAGTATTAAAGAGCCTAGAGCCATGAATACTCTCTGTACTGCAATGTCTGTATTGCTTTAACAGCCTTCTACATTATATATTTTGCCTGCTCAAGAGAAAAGTCAGCATTCACAAACTATGTTATTAAATTAAATTTGATGCATTTAGTTTTAGATTCACATTTGCGAAGTATGTAAGAGCCTAAAATCATACAATGCAATGCAATGTCTGTATTACTCAAATTGCCTTTTTATGTTGGCTGTTCATAATAAAAGTCAGCATTTACAAACTCTGCCTTCAATTTCAATTTGAAGCCTATAGTTTTAGGTCAACAACTCTCAGCAATGCAATTTCTTTATTACTAGAATATCTGTTGCCTTTTTATGTTGACTGTTCATGAAAAAAAGTCAGCATTTACAAACTCTGCCATCAAATTCAATTTAAAGCATATAGTTTTAGATCAACAACTCTCTGTATTGCAATTTCTTTATTACTAGAATATCTGTTGCCTTTTTATGTTGACTGTTCATGAAAAAAGTCAGCATTTACAAACTCTGCCATCAAATTCAATTTAAAGCATATAGTTTTAGATCAACAACTCTCTGCATTGCAATGTCTTTATTACTGGAATATATCTGTTGCCTGCTCCCGAAGAAAGTGAGCATTCAAAAACTCTGCCATCAAATTCAATTTGAAGTCTAAACATTCAGGTGCTGCATAGAAGTACCATGCAGTGTCCTACTTCATTCCCTGCAATCTATCTAATCCTACAGTCACACAACCAAACAGGCTTCATCTCAAGTCCAATCACACTGGAAACTTGCCATTGGCTGGGAGTGTAATTCCATGGGAAGTCTGCTGTCGGTCCAACATCAGTGTCTTCAATGTGACTGACCCTATTAGAGACAGCATGAGAATCCAATTTGGGCTCAAATTTCCCTCGTAAAGCTTAGAATTGAAAAGAAATTGGTCGAAGAAAAGGGCAGCGGGATAAGCTCGCAGACCTCAAGTAGATTGAGATGCCTCAATTTCCTTTCAATTACATTCAAGAATATCTTACAACTCTCTCTACTAGGCCTACTTCTCTTGATCTTTAATATGATATGTTTAAAAAGATTAAACGATGAATTTAACGTGAATAGCTCGTCACCAGGTTTGCACTTTGTTTCTAAAAATTAACCACTGAAACTAACAAAAATAGTGTTTCTTAATTATTGTTTCTTATTTCTTAATTCAAAGTTATGTGGAAATGCAAAATTGTATACACATGTTAATGTTATTTGTTTCCAAAAAAGTATTAATAAGAACTGTTACAAGTTTTCAAAAGGCTTCCTAAAATTTTTTAAATTGTACAGAATGACTATATTGTAATGTTTATTTTTAAAACTTGGTCCAACAAGGTATTAAGAACTGTGATAACTTTCCAAAAGGTTTCCCAAAACTTTTACGTTGTACAGAATGACTTTATTGTAATGTTTATGTAACTTGGTCCAACAAGGTATTAAGAACTGTGATTACTTTCCAAAAGGTTTCCCAAAACTTTTTACGTTGTACAGAATGGTGTGTTTCAAATTGCAAGAACTACATGTATGTCTATATTACTAAAGAGAGAAAAAAAGGGCCCTTTCCTAATAGCCTCTTTAAAGGCTAGTAGAAATGGTGTGGGTAAAAATTAAAAGGTGAGAAAATAAATTAGACTTCTAACTCTCAACTTTTACTTATATAGACTACCAGGTGAATGACCCACTACATATACCATGTACTACCTGTTGTTTTTGTCTGCTTGCATGCTTTCTGTAATTGCTTTACACTAAGGTTTCTGATCCAGCCTTGATGAGAATAGTGGGAGTGATTGTAGCAATCATTATGGCCATATAATGGAGATGATATTACCTGATATCCCAGTAATGTCTTCATTAGGGCGCTGTGCACTCTTGAATCTAATTCAGGTGCACTCAGAACTAGGTTTTTATATTCGAGCTTTTATGAAAATTCATAACATCATGGTGGACTTTACTTTTCAAGATGATCTAAATGCACAGTATACATGCATACATGTAAAAGGTGAAAATATTAATATTATGAACATTAAAAACAGCTTCATGCTATGAATATTATACATGTAGTAAAAGGTGCTCTGACAAGTATCGACTTTCAATTGCGCAGTCATAATACGACAAAACACAGCTGAAATGTTCAAGCCAAACAGTTGTAGTCCCATCCATGCATTTCTGTATAACATGCAGTATATGTGATCGATTCTCAGCAGATAGCATGTATACAACAATTATTTAATGAAGCAATATCAGCCTACTCTGCATTGAGACATGTTCTTCTACAATTCAATCTGATAATCACAACAGTATGTCCCTGTGTAAGTGGAAGAAATTTGACTGTGGAGACCTGTTGTTTGATTCTATACCTGTTTGCTTGATTACTCAAATTGCTGGACAGTATCGGGCCTTTGAAACAACCCTGATGAGTAGTGGGAGTAACTGTAGCAATCATGATAGACATATAATGGAGATGGTTTTACCGGGTGTCATACTAATGTCTTCATTATCACTCACTACACTCTAAAACCTAGTTCAAGGGAATGATAAATTATTTCTTTAATCTTATTGCTCTTATTAAACCTGGGCCGTGTAACAGTGAGTTACGATTAATTGCAAATTGATAGTAGCCAATCAGAATCCTCCTTTCATGCACCTCTTGCATAAAAGTATCATTATGAACCAGTCAGAATGGTTGTTTCAAATAAATTTGCAGCTGATATTAACTCTTTATGTTACAGAGCACTGGTGTGATGTTCATGGTCGATTTCCCTTTCAGAGGAAGAAAATTGTCTGTAAAGACCTGTTGTGTGAGTCTCTACCTGTAGGTTTGTTTTGGTTACTAAACTTTTTGACCAATATATATGTAGGTCTTTGAAGCACAGAGCTACCAAGTCTCAAGCATCTTGCGTGAGAATCACTCATTTCGGGTCCATCTCACGATCTCACGCAGAACACCCCATTTCTCACGTAAAATGAGAAAAGGTAGCATTAATATTATACATGTAGATTTTTTACCATTTTGGAGTCTCAAAACCCTAAATATCGGCAGTTTTGTGAGTGCGATGTTCAAGCAGGCGATCGTTCTATGATATGCAAGATAGCTTACTACGTGAAACATGTGTAGCGTGCGCGTGCCTCTTTTGTGTACAAATAACTACTGTGCGTGCACACATGTGGTACGCGCGCCGCGTGCGCACTGCTTTCAAACACGATGTGAATGATCTCACACAAATTTTCTTTGTGAACTTGGCATCTCTAGAAGCAGTCATGATGAGTAGTGGGAGTAACTGTAGCAATCATGATAGCCATGTAATGGAGATGGTTTTACCGGGTGTCACACTAATGTCTTCATTAACGCTCACTGCGCTCTAGAGCCTACTTCACAGGAACTCCGCATTCTTCTGTAATCTTTTTTATCATCGTGTAATAGGAAGACATCTGACTGTGAAGACCGGTTGTTTGTATGCTTGAGTAGTCACATAGCCAATCAGGATTTTGAACCAGGCCTAATTAGTAGTGGGAGTAATTGGGGCCATATAATTGAGATGATTTTACCTGATATCCAACTAATGTCTTCGCTCTATGTATTCTAAATACCTCTCGACCCTGCATTGAGGGCATTAGGATGCTACAAGTTATGTGACAGTCTATCAGAAATGTGCCTTACGGGTAATCCATTCCATACCAAAGGTAGAATACAAATAACATTTATTAATAGCATTAACTTAATTAGATGAGCTTGTACCCTTGAATGGTTTAAACAGAAATAAGGGGCAATACAAATGCTGTGGATTATCATCATCAACATAAAAAAACAAACCTTTATCAAACTTGCTAATAGCATAAATTTTTAGTATATATTATTGGAGTTTATGACCGTTTCTTTCGTCTGGTCAAAATGCCTACTTTGTTTTCCGTTCTTTTTATTTATTACAATTATTTTGCTTTACAAGAATGAGGTCGGTACTTTATTAGAGTCATATACGACAGATGTTTTGATTTTCTCGATTATCATCAAGCAAGGCATAGTATATTACAAACAAACAACAAAAAAAAAAAAAAAAAAAAA
>CALNVZ010003435.1:19731453-19795021 GCA_940671915.1 Paracentrotus lividus | reverse complement strand
AAAAAAAAAAAAAAAAAAAAAAAATTTCAACTGGAAAAGTCCTAATTTTATGATTTTCCTTAAAAAAGAAAATAAAAAGAAAAGAAATAAACAAAATGCAAATGATAAGGCGTAAATATTCATATAATGAATGAAACGCGCCGTAAAACATAAAAACAACAACAACATTCTTTTTAGGTACATGTAGCTCAGGACTACTTTTATGGTCAAATAATTCCACTTTGGTTGAGAGAAAATGATAATATAGAACATTTGATATACTGTACGTGCCATGTCAGTCTATCAAAATTGATGCCTGTGGCACATGTGAGAAAGACACAAAATTTGGGCTGTTGTACTGGATAAATACAAATCCTGGCAATTCATTACACACCTTAATAGCATGTTGCATTTCAACCAAAAATATTCTTTAATTATTGCTAGAAGTCACAATTTTCAAACATGGAATTACCTGTGATAAAAAAAAATAACTGGCCTGGCTTGAAAGGTAAAGCTACCCCAGTTATGAATGTCGTTCCGATCAGCTTAAACCTGGTGTATAGTTTTGGTAGCAAAAAAGGAATTGGCACAAAACCGATCAAATGTAGTTACATGTTGTCCACATTGCACTAAGAGATATGTGTGGGAGATCTTGTGACATTCCTTTCAATATTTCCGATGAATTTAATTTATAAAGTTCGAATATAGCGCAATCCAACTGCCGTTTAGACCTCTGCTGACAAATTCGCACGCCCGAGGTTACAGCGTGAATTAGTGCGGACGATCTATGTGTAACACTCACACAAAAGAATCCCCATTGGTTTTCCACGTGAGCGCTAACCTGTGACGGGTCCCCGACTTATCTTTTTTTATCCTTATATTATGAAATAAAGACACTAAAACGAGATTTCAAGTACTATAATTTGCTTTATTATAGTTATTGGATTCAATCTATCATAATTTATCTTAATGTGAATCAAAATAATTTTTTCTATCTCCCGAAACTATACCCCAGCTTTAACTAAATGGGAAGCGGACAGTTCCTCTAGGTAATGGATTAAAGAGTCAATCCACCATCATAATGCTATTATATTTAATAAAGAGGTATTTGTATTATATATTGTGTGTAGATTAGAATGCCTCAGTTGGTATGAAATCCACTTAATATCAAATCCTTCATCTCTTCTTCCTCTTCTTTATTGATATTGGCCACTGCTTAGACCAAAAGTTTCCCAATGAATCAGCAATAACTAGTAACATTAATCGTAAATGTATGGTTTCTTTCTTTATATATCTCAGCGTGTTTTATTTCAACGGACTTTGCTGTGATATACCCCTATATACCCTATTTTTGTCTGAGTAGTACATCCCAATTTCTCACAGACACTCCTTTACTATATACTATTATTAATTTTAAGAAATATAATTCTTCACCCAGCCTGCACATGTTGCTCAGTCACAGAAAAATTAAGAAATCTTCATATTCGCCAATTTCCATATTCTTGATCTTGTTCCTTTGATGTGCTCATGTATTATATTTGCAGGCTTGCTGCACCAGACTCACCCACACAAACACTCACACATTACTCTCACAAACCACATCCACTCCCTAACATACCAAAACTCTAACACAAGCACACATTTACTCTCTAAACACACCCACACTCTACACAAACACACACTCACTCTCTAAACACACCACACACTCTTCACAAACCCACACTCACTCCCTCTCACAAACAGCCATACACACCACGTTCCTATCTCAACACATAGAGCCTCTATGCGGCTCCTTTCATGCATACATTTCTGACAATACTTATCATCCTATGATTGTTGATTTGGAGAATGCTTGCCGCTCAAGACATTTACATATCCTGCATCTTACGCTCCGTTCTCATCCCTCGCCGCCCTTCTGCTTTCATCTCAGTAAACATAGCCACAGGCTCTGCCATCAAACCCACTGCTCTAGATGCCTAATGCTTTTGAGACCTGTGGAAGAATTAGAGAGGAAGTGCGAGGGAGAAGATACCTCTTGGCTTTTATTTAAACATTCAAATTATTTGCCTGTCACCTTGGGGTTAAAATGGAGATGTATCGTCTGGTAATAATGGTTATACATGTATAAATAAACCAAAATGTATGTCTTTTTAATTGGATAATGTACATTTCTTGTACCTTAGCGGGTAAGAGAGGGTAAGAGAAAGTGATGGGGAAACATATAATTAGAAGTGAAGAGGGATGTTCAGGTGGGAAAAAGAGGGGGAGATGGAGGAGAGAGAGAGAGAGAGGAAGGGGGGCGGGTGAGAGGGTGGCTCTGCCATCAAACTCACTGCTCTAGATGCCTAATGCTTTGGAGACCTACGGAAGTACATTTGTAGGAGAGAGGATGTACAGAAAAGAAGATACCTCTTGGCTTTGATTTAAACATTTAGATCATTTGCCTGTCACCCTCTGGTTGAATTGTAGATCTCGATTATGAAATACTTGTTATACTTGTTGAAATAAACCCAAATGTATGCCTTTTCAACTGGAAAATGGACAAATTTGGGTATATTTGGCAGAGAGGGCGACCGGTGGACGTACAATTAGAAATGAAGAGAGATGATGAAAGTAACGAGGGAGGGGAGATATAGAGTAGAAGAGGAAAAAGAAAGCGTGGGATGGAGGCACACACACAAAGGTGATTGAGAGAAAGTGGGCAGGCTCTGCCATAAAACTTACTGTTCCAGATGTCTGAGACCTGTGCAAGGGCAGGGAGAGAGAATAGAAGATACCTTAAACATTTTAGTTAAGTGTATGTAGTAGATCTATTATCTACTCATTACATGTAGAATCCATTATGTATGTCTTTTTAATGGGATAATTTCTTGTTAATGGTGATAAAAGGAGGGAGTAGAGAGAGAGAGAGAGAGATAGAGAGAGAGAGTGAGATAAGATAGATGAGAGAGTGAGAGAGAAAAAGAGGGGACAGGCTCACTCATCAAACGCACTGGTCTGTGTCTAATGTTTTTGAGTATGGTGTAGAGAAAGAGAGAACTTGGATAGTGTGGCAGAGAGGAAGCCTCATGGCTTTTATCTAAACAGTCAAGTTATTTGCGATTGTAAATCGTTATTACACATTTGACTATTGTCTTACATGTACAGTTGATATCAATCATGAGATTGAATGTATCTTTTATGTTCCAGGGCACAACTTATTACTTAAAGATATAATTAAAAGAATTATAATACCTGAATACAGATCATAAGATATAGAAACTGAGCACTACTATCGGCAATGTACAATAGGAGACAACTTCAAGGCACCTGATTTGATCTAAGTCCATCCAGATTCCATTTATTCGTGCATGGTTTAAACATGAGGTACATGCTCCCAGGAAGACGGATTTGTAATACCCTCTGAATAATTCTATTTAAGATACTTTATTGGAATTCAATTCACTTATCACTCTGTAAAAGCAGCTGGAATCCAAGATGTTTCCGCATATGTTTATGTGCATTGCATGTCAGTTGTTTGGAAGTGGCATGTGTACTACAATCTGTTTTTTCTGTCAAGATATTGCTTGAGTTGAGAAGATATAGCTCTAATGGGGCGATTGACACTTGTTTTTAACAATTAAACTTGTTTGCAAAAAATAAAAATAACCAAATTCTATATGTTTATTACTATTACTTTCATTATTCATGGTTTTATCGAGTATATTTGTGAGCATTAACTATTATCTGCAATAAAAAAATACTCTAAATTCACTTCTAAAATTTGCTACCAGAAAAATCTGACCATGGTTACAATATTTAGTTTAATGTATACATGTACATGGCTACTGTAATATGTAGACATATCATTTTGAATAAGCTTATGAATGTAAATAGTGCAACAAAATCAAAGAATTTCCAATTTTATTTGCTATTCCCAACATGTACACTTGAGTTAATATCTTAATATTTCCTGTATTGTACAAATCATAATAATGACAAAAATCATAATAATAATAATTTAAAAAATAATAAACATAGTTAAAGAAATAAAAAATTATTCTAATGATCATAATGTACACAATGAAAAAAAATAGAGGGATATATCATACTGGTGACACATCATTTACTCCTGCAACAGTTTTTGGGGCTTAATTTCTTCTAAGAATTAGAATTAGAATTAGGGTTGCAATAGTGGTTAGTGCTAGGTTTAGAGTAGGGTTTGAAGTTGAAGTCAATTTGATAAGTGTTTTGAATTTACAGTGAAGCATTTGTCACCAGAGCAAATGTAATGGAATCTTATCTGTTTTATGAAGTCAGGAGTAGATGTGAACACATCGGCTAGTATTATGGACCACGTTCTGCAATTGTGAATTCACAGCACGCTTCCCTGTGAAGAGTCAGTGAAGCGTAAGTCTAAAAATACAAATCCAGTCTGCGATCGCGTCTGAATTAACCTGTTGGGGACGAGCTGATTTGGCTACAACACACATTTCCCATAGACCTCAGCCCGAATATATTTGGGCTCACTCCCCAACGGGTTAAAGACAGCAGACTGAGTTTGTACAGAAATTTGTAAAGTATCCTAAATTACAGGTATGAGCAATCAATATAGCTTTGTGAGTGTTTTGTCGAAGATATCTAATTTTTCACTATTCTTGTTACCTTGTAGATAAAAGTTATGAAATCCATGAAGTTAAAAAAAAAAAGAGCAACTGCTGCATATAGCCAATGAGAAACCTGAGGGTAGTATTCCTCAGGGTTACATGTATGGGATACATGTAGTTGCCATGGGGTAGTCTCTGGATTATGAAAATTGCCAGTAAATATTTGATTTTCACGTAATGATACAGTTTCTTAGGTAGATATGAACACATATTCTTCTTCTTTACATCTTTTTGTGAGAAGTTTCCCTCCAGGATAATTCTTGAACTATGTGAACTCTGTACGTTGTTACAACCTTTTCAGGAAAAGTACTGTGAACAAGATGCATTACATATCCCATTGGTACAAGTATTTGGTATCTTTCCTGGCCTACATTATAACGCATGCTCCATTTTAGAGGTAGCCTCTAACCTCCATGTTCTAGATGAAAAATTGATTTCAATTCTCCCAAAAATCATTAGCCTTCGAGCCCCAAGTGGTGTCAGGTGAGTGCTAGAATGACACTAATTCTTTGTCGAAGAAAATATGTTAACACCTTTCTGTCACTCAGTTGGTCCATGCTGGCTGAACAAACGCAACGTCGCTTTTCCGCAAGAAAGTACTTAGCGAAATGGCAACTTATTATGTTCAATATCTTTCTGTGGGAATATGCCGAAATGAGAAGTGAACCTTATTCAGTGATGATATGAAGAGCTTACATGCAAAAGGGACTAAATCCACTTTTGATAAAAATTGAGTTATTGATATCAGGTCATAGTTCAGGTACGTACCTGTCTTTAATTAGCAAAAGGATTTTATCAAATGTGATTACAATTGTAAGAAAATCCATTTTGTAATTTTCCTTTTCCAAAGACGCATGAAATCTTTGTAAACAAGTACCATTTCCTCTGAAGTTACATAAAAGTGGATTTAGTCCCTTTTGCATGTAAGCTCATCATATCTTCACTTAAATAGGAATTTAAATGTTTATTACAAAACAAAATTAAATGAATTTATAATCAAAATTTGAAAGAAAGAAAGAAGCTTTAAATGTGCATATGAAAACAGCAAAAGTCCAGGTGCTCTGAGGGTCTTTGCCACCTGATGCTATCCAGGGGCTTTGAAACAGTCTCACCAGCAGACCTAGGTGCAGGCCCCTGTAAATCATCTTAAGTTAGTTTTGCTATTTCTTTTATTAAACAGTCTAACCTACAATGTAACTTCATATAGGTTTAGAATTAACCTTCAAAGAATTGTCCCAATGAAAAGATGTAATATTAAATTTTGAATCAAGCCAGTCATAAATGCATTTTTTTTCTTTACTTAAATCACTTGATTCAACATCATCCTCAAAGATTGAAGAAAGGTGAAACTTTGATAAGCATGTTACGCATACAATGGAGAATAAAGTATTATTCATGTTCCAAAATGACTAATAAGAAGAAAAAAAAACATCAGAAAAGAAAAGAAAAAGGAAATTGTTTTTACCATGCAAACAGTCAGATGCTTAACCTTTTAGATAGAAGCAACTCAAAGTGAGTAATGTTTTCTTTAAAATGCCATCAGGGTTAGAGCATAGCTTGTATTTGAATAGAATGATGTAAGTAGTGCAATTAGGCATTTGAATGGTCATTGGCCATGAGAACTACGTATCTACAATGTAGATTGTAGGGCTGTTCAACTATGAGATGCCATTAGTAATTGCCTCTAGGTAATGTCTTCTGCTGATCGTTAGAAGGTCATTAGCTGTATTCACAAGAATATGACTTTGCTATTTAAGGAACTCAGTTCCAAAAGGTACTACATCCATTTTTGATGAAAATTGAGTTGTTGATGTCACACCATTATTTCAGATTGTTACCTGTCTTTGAAAAAATTTGTTGACCTTATAAAAGCAACCTTTAAAAAATGCCTTTTCTAATGTCAGTTTTCCATAGATGCCCATGCTAAATATGGTAAGCAATTCTGTTGATCGTTGGAAGGTCCTTTGCTGTATTAACAAGAATTTGACTTTGCTATTGAAGCTATTTTTTATGAATATTGAGTTATGGATATCACACCATTATTTCAGAATATTTGAACAAAATTGTTGACCTTAACTTATGAAAACAACCTTTAAAAAATGCACTTTCTGATGTTGCATTTCCATAGATGCCTGTGCAAAATATGGTCGACAACTTTGTTTTTCTCTGAGAAACAAAAGATGGAATATAGAACCTTTTAAACCGAGCGCTTCTTTTCTTGCCTCCATTTACGAAATGAGTATGTGATTTTCATGCTGTAGTTCTTTTTTAACCTTGACATTTTGTTACTAAATCAATACCATACGATACAATAACTTGACATTCCTTCTGTATCCCAAGATACTATAAATGTGACTAGAGAGCTCAAAACCACCGATAATTAAGTCATACAAAAAAATGTCAAGGATTGTAGATTTATGTGAATCAATGTTATTGATTGCTCGTACTCCAATGTCATATCCAGTCCTTCTCGTGCGTCATTAATTGGGAGCACAAAAAGGTAGAATTTTTCAAATTAACTTTATTTGAAGTAAGAAGAAGTCTTGTGTAAATTGGGAACACTAGAAATTACTCTTTGGACAGCCATGATAAGTACCGTAATATCTTCTTCTTTTTTCAAAACCCCTTATTGAAACTCTTACCAACTAATAGCTTACTGTAGAAATATGTGTTGTTTGTTCTCAAATATATGGTTTTTGTCTTGCCATTATGAATGAGAATATTATGATTTTATTACACAATTTTATTGACAAAACAGAATTAATGTCCAGTGTAAATATATACTGATGATTATGGTAAAAATATTTTAATTTTATAGTGCACTTGCGTGTACCGGTAATACATAGTTAAACTATGTCTCTAAGCACTTTACCAGATCCAGTTTATTACTTGAGTTCTTGGTTCCTTGTTAAACATGATAAGCATACTGTAACTGTGTCGTAAATTTTGAGAAGGTTGTTTTTCTTTAGGGAAATGTAACAAAAAGGTCATCAATCGAAGAGCAAATATGTTTGTAGGTCAATATGATTTTTACAGGCATATAACCTTTTGCATTATTGCAAAAAAATATTGATATTTATTGATCCTTCATGAATGTCATAATGGCAAGAGAAAGGGATTCAAATAATATGTCAGTGCTACAGATGAATATTATTTGACGTACTGTGTGTGCGTGTGTAAATATTAACATTATCGACTAAGAGATAGTGGAAAATAACTGTGCAAGGTGACAATTTATTGGTTATTTTTTATCCATTTTCATACCTACATGGAGTACGTGGTACTCTAATGTAGATAAATAGACATGTGCTATCGATTGGCTTTCTACCGACCCATAGTTGAGCCATTAGTAAATCAATTAGTTTGTTTCAATAAACATATTAACCGTCTCTGCACCCCAATGCCGTCTGCCATTAGGGCAAGGTAAAGTAATGGTTAAGGGGGAATTCAGAAATTCCCAACATAGAAATGTGTCTATTCTCACAGAATTCATACATGAATATCTACATTATCTGCTGGTGTAGTCTGTTTTGACATTTAATACAATAAAAGAGAAAATTACTGTATAATGTTGTTTCTCAGTCTTAATGGGGTACTTTTTTTGGGGGTGCTTTTTTCTAGAAATATGAGAAACGGCTGAATCACAGTATTTGATATTCTGTTGTTCTTTGTTTTTAAATCATGGATTAGGTGTTTATAACTAATAATTATACTTATACATTTTTGAATGCCTGTCTGAAGGGTATTTACACATATTTTCTTAACATATATTAGTTTGTTTAGTTTTGATAAGTAATGAAATTTTCCAGTATAAAGTTCGTACAATTTGTTATCTACATAATCGAGGAATCTTTGAAAAGCATTGATCTTAATAAAAATGAACATTTATTTTTTAGCCCATCGATTTGCACCCATCTGCTGGGCATGCAAAATAATGTGAGAATTGGAACACATCATTATATTCTGCTCAATACTTGAACTAATAAGCCTCATTGATTATGATTATGAGGAAACTTGGTCATCTGTAAATGAGCCCTTTCCCATTGCCTCAGAATACATGTAGCATCACATTTGCATACTGTATAAGTGGTTATTTTCGCGGTGACTTTATTTTCGCGAATTTCGCAAGTCGGTCATCGCGAAAATTTCCACTTCAGTACAAGGCTATTTATAGTAATGAAGTCATCACCAAAATTGCGAAATTTTGCTCTCGCGAACCTCCCAAACTAGTCCAAAATCGCGAAAATATCTGGATGCGAAAATATTGGCTTATACAGTAGTCTTTACACATCTAATCTGCAGTGTGTTTAACTCAAAATGTAACCCAATCTATTTACATCAATGTGAATAAAACATTTTTATCAGTAATAATACATTAAGCAGTTTCATTCAAATGCAAAGTTAGTTTGCTTTTCAAAGTTAACATTTACCTTGATTACAATGTATATTTTCACAGTTAGGAACCACTGTAGGAAATGCTTTTAAATTGCAGCAGTCTCACTTTTGGAGTGTTTGAAGATATGCACATTTTTTTTGTTTATACATGTAGGTGCCTCATTTTGATTATTTGCAAGTAAAGTAAAATCTATGAATTTGTTTATCTTTGATTACACTTAATTGGTTTATAGTGTAGTTTTACACATATTTATAGTTGGTGGGAATGCAAGAAACATAAATTTTGAAGTCATAATTCTGTTGCGTTAATGCTCGTCTACAAATGGTATTCGCATCTAAAACTAGAAAACATACATGAATAATACAAAAACTTTCATTTAAACAATACATTTTTAACGAATTTTTACTTCTAAATCAATTGTGCGTTTTCCATTTCCAATGCCTTTTAGGTGCCACTCTGCTGCGCTGAGGCGCCAAACAGTCGTATATCATGCAGAGCGTGTATCCTGTTCAGATATCGGTTACAATGTGAACTGTGCTTTAGTGCTTGTTTCAGGCATGCAGTTGCATCATGCTGTGAAACTGCATCAATATCCTTGCTCATTCAGTCTCAACATCATTGCCCTCAACACTACAACATTGAAAATAAATTTGAGCTTCGGCGTGGATCTAAATTAATTTCTGATTGGAACTTAGAAGCTATATACACAGGCTGTCAGTTTCTTCTCCTACTTCTTCTTCTTTTTTCTTTTTCTTTTACCCCTTGTGTTTTTCTTTTCTGATGAAATGACTAGTTAAGTCGTACTGCATTTTCTGCGAGTCACCCTTGTTAGTTTTTGCTGCACACTTCTTGCTGCACCCTACGTTTACATTAATTTTCATTATTTTTTTCCTGTTACAAAAGTGTTAGTTTACATTACCGTGAAAGTGCATGTTTTTGTTTGAGCATGAAATTCGCTAAAATTACCATGCAAATATTCTCCTTTAAATCATATTACGTTCTCTCCCCCTTCTCTCTCTTATCAGTCCTTATCCTTTCTGTTTCATTTTAAATAATATTTCAATATATCCACTGCTTTCTCTCCCTTCCCTTCTCTCTCTCTCTCTCTTTCTCTCCCTCCCCCTTCTTTCCCCCTTCTCTCTCTCTCTCTCTCTCTCTCTTAAATTAACTAGCATTAATTCTCCCTTTTCAGTCACACATGTTCATAGCTTGCTTTTAAGCTGTTAATTCCTAACCTATCCCACTCTAGTCCTTGCCCCCTGTACATCCATTACTTGTCCATGACCCCCTCCCCTCTCTCCCCTCCCCCCTCTTTCTCATCTTCTCTCTCTCTGTCTGTCTCTCTTTCTCTCTCTCTCCTTCTCTTAAATTAACTAGCATTAATTCTCCCTTTTCAAGTCGCACATGTTCATAGCTTGCTTTTAAGCTGTTAATTCCTAACCTATCCCACTCTAGTCCTTGCTCCCTGTAAATCCAATACTTGTCCATGACCGCTGAACAAATACAAGAGGTGGGACTTCTTACTGACATTTCATCATCACACGCCAAAGGTGTTCTTCACCGCCATGCTCTAAAACGGGTTTCCGTTGTCAGCGTGAAATGCTGTGTTCCCACAGCCAAGTATGCTGATGGTGCATGCTAGTAGCATGTTTGAATGCCAGATAAGAATATTTTACCGCTTTTGAGATGCAGGACAAATTTGTTGTGTATTGATTGATATTAGTTCTTGCCTTTCTTAGTTTTATCCATTCGAATGGTGTGTTAAAACATTTTACCATTCCATTTTCTTTCTGGCAACGTTGAGGCAGTTTTGTTTGTTCAATGTGAACTGGGTTTTCACTGTCCACACTGTCCAAGTGTAGGCCCTACTTTGTGTCTCTCATCGCAACTGTGCATTTCTTGGAACTAACACATTCTAATCATGTTCTGCTATCACAGCACACTGTTCAAATAGCCTGGAACTGCTCACATTTTCTTAGAAAATATCATTGAATTACTGTTACATGTATGAATGCTGAGGAAGTGTTATCACTGTCACACTATCCAAACTTTTCTGCCATTCTTGAGAATTCTGTGTTCTCTCTTTAAAGTGCAATTCTGTTGAATGCTACATACAGCTGAGAGTGCCTTTCCACAGTCAACTGTGTGAATTGGAACTGTGTTTATTACATTTTCCCACCATTACAGTGTATGTGTGTCAATGTTACACTATCCAAATAGGACTGCATTTTATTGCAAATGTTCAGAAGTGGAGATTGTGAATTGTAAAGTGCGGGATCGTAAATGAACCAAATGACCGGGGTAACAATATACCATATGTGCTACATAAAAAACAGGCGTTATTATTATTATTACTACATTTCCTTTATTTAATTTCATTAAGTTTCATTATGTACATGCTGTGAAAGCTAAGGATGTCATACATTGATTACGCTGTGGGTGTTATATTTGCTATCACAGTTGAGGATGTACATGTATATCTACTGTCACACTGTCTATTGTACTGTTGGCTTCTTCTTACACAGTCCAATTATGTTGCTGCTGTTACAGCTGTGGGTTTGTTCCCACTGTACACACTGTGAATCAGCAATAGGTACTTTTTGTTGTTTTTTGTACACGTGGTCATTACATTTTAGCTATCACATCCTAAGGTGTGTTTCCATTTTCATGTTCAAATAGTCTGTTATTTCATTGGAATTGTGTTTCTTCTTACTCTAATTATTCTTCTATCAGAGTTGTGTTTTTCCACTTTACACATTGTGAATCTGAAATAGAAAATATTTTGTTCTTTTTACACATTGTGAGTACTTTACATATCAGCTATGATAGCCTAGGGTGTGTTTCCATGGCTCACTGTCCAAATAGACCTGTATTTTATTGGAATTGTACGTTTCTTCTTACACCATCTAATTACATTTCTGCTCTTTCAGCTGAGGCTATGTTTTCACTGTCTCAGGTTCTGTAGAACTTTCATATCATAACAAACAAATCAGGGTATGTGTTTGTCACCACCTTAAACACGTAGGGATGGGGAGAGAGAGAGAGAGAAACATAAGAACAGACCAGTTGCTAATTGGATGTGTGTCTGGTGCACCCGCAACCCCAAAAATCTTTGTCGTCTAAGTGCATCTCATAGTCTAGGGGTCTATCAGTGACTGAGGGCACACATGTGGTAGGTTCAATCCCTGACATGGCACCTATGTCCTTGGGCAAGCATTTTTAAAAATCTACTTTGCTTCTTTCTACACAGGTGTATAAAAATGGGTAGCTGATAGGAATGGAAAGAGTGTGACTTTTTGGCTGCCATGATGCAGACAAAATAATCCCTTTGCGATAAGACAGGAGTCAGAGAGATTTACAAGCATGCGATGACCGGGGTAATGATCATTGTAAAGCACATAGTGATGGAGCAGTTTATTATCATTTGCTGTAATTATAAATATCCGTTATTATTAATGTGAAGCATTCTGGTCACGGTGTGCTGCATAGGGTGCATACATGTACATACCCGCCCCCCCCCCAAAAAAAAAAATAAATATAATAATAATCTGAAAGGTCCACTACGCATATTATAAACTGGGGTATTATAATGTGGACTCTTTAGCTCTCAATTTGTTACAGTTTATCAGCGGTCCATTTTCTTTGCTTATGGTGGTATCTCACTCGCCATGAGACGGTTCGAGACTAGTTTGAGACTAGTTTGAGACTAGTTTGAGACTAGTTTGAGACGTCCCTGAGATGTCTTCAGAATCTCTGCGACGTCTCATGAGTCGCGGGAAAATTGAACACGTTCATATCTACATAAGATTTTTAAGAAACATCTCAGAGACCAGTAAACTCCTCATACTGTCTCCATGAACTGAGATACCACCTTTAACCAATCCACCCCCGGAGTGGAAGAGAGTGATATGTATATTTGCAGGAAGATAGAGAGTGACAGAAAGAGAGATCTAGAGTGAGAGACAGATATGAGATGAAGAGAGATAATGAAAACTACACAAGATGGAGTCTATAGGGACGTGCATGTCAAACCTGTGGTGATGTGCCACATGGTATTAAGAAACACAATATCCTTCTGCTACTACAGCTCTGAGGCATTAACTCACATACTATTACATTACCTAACACCCTTCTGGCGCACATCAGAGAATACATACAACATGTGTGTAGGATGGAGTGAGGACGGGATATTCATGAAATGGTTTTGGAAGGATATATCTACTTTCACTCATGGTTACTTGTGTTCGTAACCAAATCTTATCCTGTCTCTTTGAAAATGGTAGTATTCAGGGCAAATATTGATTTCCGAGTTTCTTCTGTTTAATTGGCCACAAAGTGATTGGTTAGGGAGAGAATTATCATCACACTTTCTGCTGCAGCGCAGCCCGCGCTAGAATTTTATTGTAGGACACGTTGACTTTATTTTTAAGCTTTTGCTACAGGTAATGCCTCTGTCACTTTGCTCTAGGGCTACCGTATGGCGGCTGTACGTACCTGGAATCAAGAAATATATGTGTAACGGCCGCGGAAACCTTCTAAATACATCTAATACGAATATCTTAATGTCTTTATCAAAATCTATAAATCAAACTGATGAGAAAGATAAAGACGGTGAAATTGAGTTGGTTTGCAGACTAATGGAATGCAAGATACCGATATCTACAAATCGTAAATCAAAATCTGAACTCACTTGCAGATATTTTCCACTATGTTTTGATGAGTGCCATCATCAGGCGGTAGAACGAGTCTGTGTCTAGTTTTGGACACTATTGTTGGGCCCGTGGGATAACGACTTGTCACAAGGTTCTAATCTTCTAAGAAAAGTCTTTAAATCTTGACGCAGACTAATTCTAGCCGCCTGATGATGGACGCGTCATAGTGGAAAATTCCTACAAGTGATTTGATTTACAATTTCATTTTATTTGATCTCAGACCAAGTGAATCATAAAATTTTCATGATTTTTTTCTGTAGGTTTAATACAAGAAGCACCCAGTTGAAGTAGTGAATACATGTTGGTTAACATTTGTTGTCCAAACGACCTATTTACTGGACCTTTGGGTGGTTTAGAATAACTTGTAGGCAAACTTACCAGAGAAAAAACAGATAGGATTTGACCTTTAATACAGCGCAGAGTTTCCTTGTGATGTGTGTGTTTAAACATGAATAACCAAACGAGGTGCTAAAGCGGAACCATTATAGTTTATAGCAAGTGTCTATGAGCCGTCGACATCATGAATAATTGAAGAGAATTGGTTATTTTACTGCATAATAAAGGGGAGGGGGTCTTTTAGAATAATGTTGGGTTCTTCAAGTAATCAAAAAACATACAGCATAAACTTGTATGTCTATTAAACAGTGTGAAAAAATATCATCACAAAGCTTTTAGTTATCACTATGAATTCCGAGTGCGCCATAAAGGCTGCCATGATTCGAAATGATCCCTTTGGGATTGGATAGGTGTCAGAAAGACTTACAAGCATCCGATGACCGGGGTCATAATAATTGTAAAGTGCTTAGAGATGAAATTGTTTCATATTAGGCGCTATATAAATCCAAACTTTTATCATTTTAAAGAAATAAAAAGACATTCTGTAAGTTGGGATTATTTTTAGGCGATGTACTGTAATGTTTATGAGGACTTTTGTCAATATATGTGTTGGCGATTTTCATTCTGAGCTGATTTCAGCTAGTTTTCATATTTTATATAAACAAATTTTGATTGTAACCTAAACAAAATATAATTCAGTATAACAGCTGCATATATTATACATGTGTGATTACATGAATACAATTTCTTTAATTTTTAAAAAGTCTCCTTGGAAATGAAATCACTATAAATACTCAAATTGGCTTTTACTTGATTAGTTCTCTCTTGTGCTTTTAAGCATTGTGAAATGTACATGAATCCAACACTTTTCAACTACTCAATCATTTTTGCACTCTTTGCCTCGACAAAATCAATCATATTTGACAGTAACGGCGGTCGGTAATCATCATAAATGGGTATTGGTTTTAAGCAATCTCTTTTGAAGTATTTGTATTGACTAACCTGTTTTAAATGCCAACTAGTCTGGTGCCAGTGTGATTAGAATCCAGACGCTAGAACAAATATTAACAGTTCACTTGTCAGTATTGAGATTCCATTGCAGTCATGTCCAATGAATATCTGTTTGTCTTCAAACTCATATATTTTTCTTAATTTTCTGATTATGTGTACCTTAATAATAATAATAATAATGATAATTGTTTAAATTCTTAACACCAGTCATCGGTCATGTCCAATGAATATTTGTTTGTTCAGTTCAGTTCAGTTCAGTTCAGTTTATTTACATATTCCAATCAAACAATAATAAGAACAACAATTATATGTCATTTCAAAACTATACATTATTTGATAAATCATAAAACGAATGACATCAGTAGCATAAAAAGAAAGAAATATGAAGGAGCCCAAGTTAAAAGCTAAGCTTGTTACATTATAGGCTCCTTTGTATTCAAGTTCCTCTATTTTTCTTCACTGTGTTATTACATGTACCTTAAGAATATTAATTGTTTAATTTCTTGCCATCAGTCATCGGTCATTTCCAAGATATTCAAAATCATCCACTTTTTTAAATTTCAGATTACCTTAATAATAATTGCTCAAGTTTTTAATATCAGCATGCAAATAATCGATTTGTTGTCCGCTAAGAGGCGGAAATTCTTTAAAAGCAAAGTTCACACTGAAATTTAACTAGCAATTGAAAAAGTAGGACAATTTGAAGAAAAAAGAAGCGAAGGTTAGAAGTAAATCCACCAGACTTTGAAGTTATATGTATGAATATAAAGTTTTGATTTTGTGGCGTTTCTTGCAAGATGCTCAATAAAATTATAACTTACTGTAATCACATGATAACAATTCACTGTTTTTCTTTTCCAAATACTGTTCACTTCAACTTTTCACTATATTCTTTATTTTATTTGTCTCTTTATCTAGGTCATAGTGGTCCTGTATCAGGTGTCAGCTTTGCACATAGAAACCCATTTACAGTATTCTCCTCATCACGTGATGGCACCGTCAGGTAAATGCTTTCATCAATTCCCTGTTTGTTTTAATAATAAAATAATATTAATAAATGATATATTTTTATGGGGGCATTTACTCCTGGGACAATATGACCAGGCTTTATTTTGTCTATACTGTATGGTTAGGGTTGCAATAGGGTTTTATGTTAGTTTTTATGTTAGGTTTAGGATAGGGTATGGCCTTCAGTTTAGGGTTGAAGTTGATCATTCGATTAATGTATTGAATTCGCAGCAGAGCTGTTGTCGCCGAAGCAATTGTCATGGAATCATATTTATAATAAGTGATAGAACTTGTTTTTTCAATTCATTTAAAAATCACATAACAACAGAATGTAATGCATTTCATGTGAATAACTTTATGTTTAGAACTTTCTTATTCTATGTCTGCTTAATTGAGTAATATGTTTGAGGTATAAGAAAATTTGACTTTTGAACAGTTTGAAATTCAACATGCCTTTGGAAGTGCAATGTAAAACATGTCAAACAGGACGTCCAACAGGATAAGTGTGGGACTCCATAACCCAGAATATGCTGTACATTCTGACGTGCGGTGGAAGGAAACTGTTTGAAAAGCATTACCAAACTGATTTTCAAAATCTGGATATGAAAGCGTAGATATCTGAATGGTAAAGCAAGCAATTGGCTTGTAAATTTTCAAGAGATTGCAGACTGACCTATATGATTATAATCATGTTGTTAAAATGAGCTATTTCAATAGATTAAGATTTGAATTCTTGTTCAATGTAACTGCATACCTTTAATATTCCTACTGTTTTTCCTTCTTCAGATGTTGGGACACGAGGATGAAAAGAAACAAAGCTCCACAAGTATTCACAGGTAGGCCTATGGTTTAAAAAAATACATTTGATTATTATTGTTATATAATTTCTTTCATATCATATAAAGACACCTTTTGCTATGCTTCTATCACCTTTTTTTTCACTTCTAATATATTTTTCAATTCTCTCTTTCATTTTTAGTTCCACTTGGTGTATTTTTTTTTCTTCTTCTATCTTCATAATCAATCTTTCCATGATATGATTTCATAAATTATCTTGGTTATCAATCATTCTTTAGAACAGCCATCTTTGGTTATTTCCTGTTTCCATTTATCATGTGAACCATTCTGAAAAATCATCAGGATGAAGTAAAAAAAAAAAATTTTGAATTAGCTGTACTTATCGCAACCCTTCTTATCGTTCTGTTTACACAATTCCCTGTTTTTCAAACACGCGCATTTCCCTGAGTCAGGGGCAATAGGTTTCATGATCAGCACGATTAATTGATATTCATTAAGCTTTAACCATCATGATAATGAAATCAATAATTAAACACCTACATAACTTGGTAGAGACATCCATATATAGATATATTTCTAATCATTAAAGTAAAAACACGTTTTTCATTACTCTGTTTCAAGGTCAGGAAAATGAAGTAAATATGCAATACATGTATGTTACATGTATGTTGATACCTCTCAGAGAAACCATGTTTCCTGCAAAACATTTGTTTTGTAATAGACCTTTCTGTGTGTTACAAAAAATGTACTGATGAAGTGTTAGGAAAAACCTGTGTTTTGATAAAGAAAAGTCTAAAAATTTGAAAGGAAAGTTGTTCATGCATCTTTATTGAAAATGGAACTGCTTCGATGGGAGATCAAATGTTAATATTTCATCAATTTCTTTTATGTGTTTTCATTATGGTTATTCTTTTTCCTGACAAAATAATGTAATAATAATTCATCATACTCATAAGCAGGCTCTTGGGACACTTGCTTCAAAATTTGATACATTATTCGAGTTGAACTCCCGAGGTGCATTTAGGTTTTATTTATTTATTTTTTTTTACTATCCAGTGGAATATTTTGTCTGTTTTTAAAAGCAATATCTTTTCTGCTGTTATCTTCTCATGCGATATAGGTTCAAAGTGGAATAATTTTTTTCTGGTACAAATAGGTCTTTGGTTGTTGCAGTGTCAACCTTGTATAAAAGCTGTATTTTATGTTATCATCTTTCTTTAAAAAACTTTTTGTATTATCTTAATTGTTGTTCTACAAAGTTCTTCCCTTCTCAGTTAAATGTATTTATTCTTTGATGGTCAGTGTACTGTAGCTGTACTGTTGAGAAACCTGAGAGAATTGAGGTTGTTCTGTTCTAAACCTTTTCTATAAAATGGTGTTTTTATCAGTTGTTATTATCTCTTCTCCAAATTGTGACGCAGGTTATGAAGGCAACTCGTTTACAAGCTTCGACATCAACGCGAGTGATGACATTTTAAGTGCCGGTACCGAGGCGGTAGAGAATGATGCCTATCTTATGTTTTGGTAAGTCTCAGGTTTAACAAGCCTCATTGCAATTCTGATCCATGAAGATAAGATTTGTTTGAAAGCTCACGTGGGGCTACTGTAGTTGCCTCTTTTTCATCATCCTGTTCCTTCTACAAAAAAGCTTATGAAAAGGTAAGATATGTGTTGACCCACAACTCAAAACCACCTATATGTTGCAGAAAGCACAACTAGCAAATTGTAGGAGAAGCAGATTTTTTTTTTCATCTTGGATATCAGTGAAAGCTCTCACTTCAGCATGGTATTTAGCTAGGCTATACTTAAACGAACCACAGATGTTTCACATCATTGCAAGACTTGTAATATATTATCACTGGTTTTGAGTCGACAGGTTACAAAAAGGAGTTTGAGGGTTCCAACCCCAGCCCGGCTTAATGTCCTTTGGAAGGATATTAATGTACATTTTCCATTTTCTGACAAGATATTAATGAGCTTCTACAAAGGAGCTACAATCAAATTAAATGCTCCTTACTTTAACAGTTGTTTTCACTTCAGATCTAGTCATTGAGATCCTGAGATATATAATCTCTTTGAAACAATCTTGCAAAACGAAATGCAATCCTTAATGTTATTGTAATTTACCAAATAAAGGAATATTCCATTAAAATCTAGCAAGGAAAAGGGGTTCAAATTAAATGCTTTTGTATAATCCTAAATGTAAATGCTGAATGTCATGAAAGATCAGTGAGTGTGGGTGTTTTTACTTATTTGCTCAAACACCATAGCAGTAATAATAAATTCCCATGGGACTAGTATGTGGGCATGAAGTGGGTCTCACTGGTGAACAGCCTGTTGGTAAGGTCAAGTGGGGAGAATTCTTGCTGGCTTTCAAGCATGGAACTAAGTCGTACATGTAGCTTCATGTTTCAAAGATGGTGTTCAAGAACTTAGAAGAGGAGTCGCTATACCTTCTCTTTCTGTCTCTCTTTCTCTCTTTAATCTTGTCACTTTGCTTTAATTGTTACATTCTCTCTCTCTCTCTCTCTCTCTCTCTTACATATATCTCTCTTTCGCTTTTTCACTCTTTTATCTCTTGCTACATTCTCTCTCCCTATCACTCTTTTATCTTGTCTTTTTGCTTAACTTGTTGCATTCTGTCTCCCTTTCTCACTCCCTTTTTCTCCCTCTCATTTTCTCCCTCTCTCTCTCTCTGTCTGTCTCTCTGTCTTCACTCATCATCCTATCTGACTTGTTACATTCTTGCTTTCTCACTGTCTAAATCTCTCTATCTTTCTGTTTTTCTGTTTGTGCATCCCTCTCTCTCTCTCTCTCTCTCTCTCACTGGCTTTTTCCTGTGTCTAACTCTCTGTCTCTTCTCTTATTGCTTGACTGGTTACATTTGCACGGCTGATAAACATGTCAGAGTATGTGGACATCTTGCACTGGCATGGCAATTACCACTTTCATATATTTGAAGACGTCAACTTGAGTATTTCTCACATTGCCTTAGACAATTTTCAAGAAAATCTTGTCTTCTTGAGTTGTAAAAGAAAATACTTAACTACAAAGTAGATACCAAAATGAACAAGGAATGCTATTGAATACCGGGCCTACGGTGAGGCTGTTTATATTGCGGCCAATTTCATGTTCATGTTGCCCCTTGTCTGTTTATATGTGACAGTTGTATAACACTCCAAATCTCGGTAAGATTTTAGGATTCCCCTCTTCCTTTTCTCACTCTTTCTTCTCATCCCTCTATCTTTCACTCTTGCTCTCTCTTTCTGTCTGCCCTTTCTGCCCTTTCTTCTCACTTAATCTTCCTTTATCTGTTTCATCCTTGTGCCTGCTCCCTTGCGTCTGCCCTCCCCCTTGCTTTCCTCCTCTGGCACTACCACACATCTCTCCCATAATGTGATGATTACCCGAAGAGCGTACATCCCATGGGCTTGATACATGTTAATATCAAAGAACCCAATCCAAGTTGACAGTTTAAAAGTCTTCCAATTTCCTCTATGTAGTCAATATAATGTGACCTTTTGAACATTGTCACATCGTCTTCACATTACTGCAGTGCAACGGATAACCCCGTCTAATGAGATGGTCTAAAGCTATTAAATACACACAGGCATGTAGTTGCAAAACATTCCTATTTTTGGTATAGGATTTATAAATCTAATCACCTATTGAATGTTATAGTATAGACACACTTACCCCCTGGAAAATTACCCCCCCCCCCCCCACCTGACAACTACCCTGCACCAATAACCCCCTAACTCTACACCTAACCCTAACCATATTTCTCGTTGGGTAATTGTCTGAGGGGGAGGGGGGTAATTTTCCAGGGGGTGGTTGCCCTGATACGCCCTAAAGTTCTCTTGTTTTATTCTAAAAGACAGTGTCTTCCTGTCTGCCATGATACGCCCTAAAGTTCTCTGGTTTTATTCTGAAAGATAGTGTGTAAAAGCAGACAAACTACACTATATTCCTAATGTTCACTAAAAGAGATAATTCTTAATTTTTGCTGTGGAAGGTTGAAAGGTATACAGGCTAATGTAGTAACAGTTCAAGATAATATTTAGAGCAGGTAACAATCAAATATATATTCTAATAGAATCTAACAAAACTATCCCCTAGTAACTTTACTATATAATGAATGGGAACTGTAAACAATTTTAACTGATTTAGATTCTAATCATTGATTTTAATGAAGGTTTTAAAAGGTTTTGTCTCAAAATATATATCTGATTAAAAAAAAGGTTAACCACTTGACTGCTGCATGGTGGTAATTGCACTGTACAGGTATGACCAGCGTGGCGCTGGTGCGTCAAAACAGACAAAGCTCAGACAATAGCATGATCATGTGATATTATGTGGTCCGCGCACAGTGTACAAACGCCAAGCACGTAATATTATTTAAATAAGATTTAAATTGTTGATAATTGATTTTAATGATGGTTTTAAAAGTTTTATCTCAAAATATATTCCTGATAAAAAAATAAATAGATAAAAAAATGGTTAATACATTCATACATGTATCTACTGTGGATGAGATATTACAGACCATAACCAATTCCACAATGATGTTCACACAACAAACTTCATAGTACTATACAGAGTCAGTAATGTCTCCGCATGGCTACATGTATATGATACATTTGGTATTTGTGTGAATAGGAAATGAGAGATATTTAGCATGCTTTAATGATTATTGAAACCTTAAACTCAAGGGCATTCTGCAGATGATGTGTACCATAACTAACTTCAAACGACAATCATGTGTACTCAACAGAAACAGTATATTTTCTGTTCAATTTGATGACACATAATTAATAATGATTAAAAAGGTTTCATTAGAAAATAAAAGAAGACCCCCGGCTCCACAAAATAATTTGATACGTTCACATGTACTGAAGATGACATAACAGACCATAACTAACTCCATAAAACAGTGATGTTCACACGATAAACTTCATAATATTACTTGAACAGTATCATTTCTGTTCAATTTGATGACACGAAATTCAAATGATTTAAAAAGTTTTTGTCTAAAAATGATCCCTGCCTCCACAAAATCATTTGATATGTTCATAACTAATGCAGATGATATAACAGATCATACCTGATTCCGTAAAACAATGTTTACACTACAAACTTTGTAATATTGCTATACAGTCTAAGCATTTCTGTACAGCTATACAATACTCTTTTTACTTCTGAATTTGAGGTGAGAGATATTTAGCATGACTTGGTTATTTTGAGAAGCTGAAACTCAGGTACATGTAGTGTATTTCTATAAACTACATATTTTTGCTTTACAGAAATAGTATCTTCCACATACAACCAGACGATATATATTGTTATATTGAATAAGGGATGATGACTCGATAATTGTGTGTAGCTTAAACCTAAGGTCATGTAAAAATAAAAAAAGAAAACTACCCCCCCCCCTTCAAAAATGAATTTATATGTCCATGTCTACCGTGGATTGATGTTACATGTATACAGACCATAACTAACTCAATAAAACATGTTCACTCAACAAACTTCATTGTATTACTATACAGAAACAGTATCACTTCCATACAGCTGTATGATACATTTTGTATGAGTGTGGGTAGGGGATGACAAATAAAGCCTGACTGAATGAAAGTGTGATACTTAAAATCAAATGTTGTGTAACCATAAACTTTGTAGCATTGCTATACAGAAATAGTATCATCTCCTTAGAACTACAAAATATCTATTATCAGTCTGAATAAGGGATGATGACTCGATGATTGTGTGAAGCTTTAAGTCAATGTCAAAGAAGAAAATATCAAAAGAACTATCCCAGCTCACCCCCCCCCCCCCCAAAAAAAAAAATAATAATAATTTTTTAAAAATAATAATAATACATTCATATCTACTGTGGATTAATGTTATACACGGACCATACCTAACTCCATAAAAACAACAATGTTCACTCAACGAACTTCATTGTATTACTATACAGAAACAGTATCATTTTCATACAGCTGTATGATACATTTTGTATGAGTGTCAATAGGGGATGAAAGAAAAAGCGATGATTTTATGGAGCTCAAACGAAAGGTCCTGTAACCATAAACTTCATAGCATTGCTATTTAGATACAGTATCGTTTCTATAAAGCTATACAACAAATTTTTAACAAGTAGTTAAGGATGAGAGATAAAGCCTGACTCGATGATTTTGTGGAGCGTAAACCTAAACTCAAGGTAGTATAATATTCATCGTATTGAAACAGAAACAACATCATTTCCGTACAGCTTCACTGTTCATTTAATAAGTCTGAATAAGGGATGATGGATAAGCGTGACTTGATGAATGCATGAAGCTTAAACTCAAGGTCATGTAGACGTCATACCACCAGTTGATCGTGAGTGATGAATCACTCCATACCATTGAAGTGATCAATTTTACTCTGTTTCTTTTGTTGGACTGCGCTGTCCACTCTGTTTAATCATAAAAAGTGTGGAATGAAATTAAAGCAGTGATATTGCGATCAAGCATTCAATCCATCACATTTCTGCTTTTTGACATTTAAATTTGAAACAGCTTTTTGAAATAATATGAGGTGTCTTCTCCACAATGAAAAAAAAATAGTTTTAAAGATATTTGGATTTATCAGTATTATCTGCATTATCAGATATATCCCCTTATCGTTTTTTTTTATATTGAAATTCTAAAAGACCTAAATAAAGCAAAATGTGTCCTCCATAATTGAAAAATGTGTTTTTAAAGATATTGGAATTGATCAGTTTCATTTGCATTAAAAGATATCTCTATAGATACTTAAAAATAAAAACACAACCCTCATATTTCAGATACATTTGGATGTATCAATATTATTCTAAAACTCTTCTGAATAATAGAACCTTTTCCTTATCCTTGCTCTGATCATACCCTTATCCTATAAGAATCAAGGTACTATCAGATAATTTGTTTTTCTGTTTTGAAAACGGAAAAGCAAAAACGGAATATTGAGCAAAAACTGTTTCTGATTTGGTGAAAAATGAAATATGTAAAATCAGAAAATTGAAAAAACAAACCGTTTTTTCGTTTTACAGTCTTTTAAAATTTCGTTTTTCTATTTTGTTGTTGAAAATAAGAAAATCAAACACTCTGAACTCGTTTAATATTTCGTTTTTCATTTTTCCGTTTTCGTTCTGATGAAACGAAATATTGAACTCGTTTAATATTTCGTTTTTCCGTTTTCGTTCTGATGAAACGAAATATTGAACTCGTTTAATATTTCGTTTTTCGTTTTTCCGTTTTCGTTCTGATGAAACGAAATATTGAACTCGTTTAATATTTCGTTTTTCGTTTTATCCTTTTGCGATCACGAAACACAATATTGAAGCCTGCCCTCTAGGTTAGTTTGTGCACAATGGGAGGAGCCACAACAAAGACATTCCAAAAGGAAGAAAGGATACTCTTATACTGAGCAATGTAACGCTCTTAATTCATTATGTATTTAACATAATGCAGCTAATGAGCGGCTTTTCAAAGTACATGTATAGGAATGTGCGTCCCTTGCGCCCCTGCCCTTATCCGCTACTGCAGACCTGTCAAAACTTTTTTTTTGGGGGGGGGGGTGGGGGGGCAGTGGCAAATTAGAAGGGGACCAAAATTATTTCAGACTTTGGGAGACCCATAGATATTTTTCCCTACGTCACGCCAGACCGTGCGAGCAAAAAGGTACATCAATTTTTTACATGTCACGTTTACCAAGCAATTAGGGGGGGGGTCGAGCGGGTGCGGCCCCCATTCCAAAAAAAAAAAAGTTCATTGATTTGGGGCTTTTGGGCCCCTCTCCCTTGGTATTTATTTCTGTTTTGCTTTTTAAACAGGTGCGTATCCATGATTTCGCACCCCGGGGGCCAGACGTGATTTTGGTGCCCCTGGTTACTTTTTAAAAAATGGGGCCCCCCTCCAGGCAAACATAGGCCTACGCCTTAAATGCATTTTGAAGGATTTCAGAGAAGCATTTTATCTGAAAGCCCTTTGAAAGTTAATGCTTTTTTTAAAGCCCTTTAAATTCACGTTGGTCGAGCAATAAGGGGGGGGGGGTAGACATGCGTTTTGTGGGGCCTACGTTTAAGCTCAAATTAGCGCCCTTTAGTTTAAAGGGAAACAGTAACTTTCAAAAACAAGAGCAATTAGATCAAGATGAATAAAATTATATTGCTCTAATAGTAAAAACAAACTACTGAAAATTTCAGATCAAATGTGAAGTCATTTACTACCAACAACAGTGTAACAGCCAAACGCGAGTGATTTTCAACCCCTTGCAGCAAACCCTCCAGCCCTAGGGTCGGGGGAACACGACAGGAAGTGGGGTGTCTTGAAAAGCACATGGCAATTTGTTTTCCACCACGAGATTGTTTACTAAATTTGAGTATGAAATCATTGATATCTCGAAAGTAAAGCAAGCAATTAACTTGTAATTTTGAAGAGATACCAGACTGACCTATAAGTTTATATTATGTTGACAAAATGAGCTATAATCAAGAAATTGTGATTTGAATATCATTCAATGTTACTGCATCCCTTTAAGGTCGTTTTGATGCCCCAAATCAAGATCAAATTGGCGCCCCTTAGTTTAAGATCAATGGCGCCCCTCTAAATTTCAGATCGAATCGGCGCCCAATGGCGCCCAAAGTTTAAGTTAAATTTTGCGCCTTTTTCTTTTCCCTATTCCCCCTCTTTCCTTTTTTTTTCCATCCCCTTTTCCCCTCTTTTTTTCTCCCTCTTTTTTTCTTCTTTCTTTTCTTTTTCCTTTTTTTTCTCCCCTTTTTCCCTCTTTTCGGCGCCCCCTGCGCGCCCGGCCCCGAAAGCCCCCCCCCAGAATACGCCGGTGTTTAAGATGCATGATCGATGACCAACCAAGTAATGCCTTGCCCCTACCTTTATGGGTATGATCTTTTGAATTGCGATGGCCCCACAAAACGCATGTCTACCCCCCCCCCTTATTGCTCGACACGTGAATTTAAAGGGCTTTAAAAAAATCATTTAACTTTCAAAGGGCTTTCAGATAAAATGCTTCTCTGAAATCCTTCAAAATGCATTTAAGGCGTAGGCCTATGTTTGCCTGGAGGGGGCCCCATTTTTAAAAATAACCAGGAGCACAAAATCACGTCTGGCCCCTGGGTGCGAAATCATGGACGCACCTGTTTAAAAAGCAAACAGAAATAAATACCAAGGGAGATCAATCAATCAATCAATGAACTTTTTTCTTTTTTTTTTTTTTTTTGGAACGGGGGCCGCGCCCGCTCGACCCCCCCCCCCCCCCCTAATTGCTTGGTAAACGTGACGTGTAAAAATTGATGTACCTTTTTGCTCGCACGGTCTGGCGTGACGTAGGGAAAAATATCTATGGGTCTCCCAAGTCTGAAATAATTTTGGTCCCTTCTAATTTGCCACTGCACCCCCACCCCCCCCCAAAAAAAGAGGAGTTTTGACAGGTCTGCAGTAGCGGATAAGGCGGGGCGCAAGGGACGCACATCCTATACCATTGTACTTTGAAAAGCCGCTCATTAGCTGCATTATGTTAAATACATAATGAATTAAGAGCGTTACATTGCTCGGTATACGAGTATCCTCTCTTCCCTTTGGAATGTCTTTGTTGTGGCTCCTCCCATTGTGCACAAACTAACGTAGAGGGCAGGCTTCAATATTGCATTTCGTGATCGCAAAAGGATAAAACAAAAATTAAATATTAAACGAGTTCAATATTTCGTTTCATCAGAACGAAAACGGAAAAACGAAAAACAAAATGTTAAACAAGTTCAATATTTTGTTTCATCAGAACGAAAACGGAAAAACGAAAAACGAAATGTCAAACGAGTTCAGAGTGTTTGATTTTCTTATTTTCAACAACACACTAGACAAACGATATTTTAAAAGACTGTAAAACGAAAAAACGGTTCGTTTTTTTCAATTTTCTGATTTTACATATTTCATTTTTCTGTTTTTCTGTTATTTTTCACCAAATCAGAAACAGTTTTTGCTCAATATTCCGTTTTTGCTTTTCTGTTTTCAAAACAGAAAAACGAATTATCTGATAGTACCTTGATTTATAAGGTTTAGCAGAGATGCCATTTTTCATTGTTTTTGTTTACTTCAAATTACTGATTTTCTGTACATGCACAGCTCGGGAAATAGTTATTAGACTACTTTCCTAATAAGCTTCCATACGGTTTGGTTTAATAATTGCCCAAGCTGTATACTGAGCCCTTTTTATATTTTTTTTCCCCCGAAATTCAAACATTAAAAAAAAAAATTTTGGCAAATTTCATGATGTGTTACTGGTACTTAGTGGCATCACTGGGTTATGTTGTCCAGGTGTAAGGATGTCTTAATATGGAAAGGCCCAAGTGAGACAAGCTGAAAGACCCATTAATATCACCAAGCCTAATAGAGCTTTGAACCAGTGACCTCCCTGTAAGGATACCACTGAGCCGACAAACCTGCTGCTAGAAGTTAGTGAGAGGCTTGCAGTGAGTGCAATGTCCAAAACCTGGGGGGCGTTTCATGAAAGGACTTGTCGGACGTTTTATCTGACAAACTGTTATAAGCTACTGAAATGCTTGCATTTGATTGGCTGAGAGCTTTGAACCAGTGACCTCCCTGTAAGGATACCAGTGAGCCAACAAACCTGCTGCTAGAAGTTAATGAGAGGCTTGCAGTGAGTGCAATGTCCAAAACCTCATACCCTAAACCCAATCCTAATCCTAACCTTAAAGGGACGTATAATTGATAAAACATATGGGGAATTCACCTTATCTCGGGTGAAATGATAACATTCCAATCAGAGCCCGGCGTGTTGCGTAATCTCCAGGCGTCAGGGTGTCCGAAGTAAATCTAACCTATGTTTTGTTTTTGAAATGGAGCATTATACAAGTCCTCTCTTTGAATTAATACGAAGAGACCCGTTGAGAGTCTATAAACTAATCCGAAGCTATTGACCCTATTGACAGTCTGAATTCGGCCAACTTCGTCATGTTGGTGCTGTCCGAATGTTAATCCCTAGTAGGCCGACTCTTGCGTAAGCCTCACTGTAGATTGTGTATGAGTCAATGGAGCTCAAGAAAAACGCGCATTCCCCACGATCTCCGACTTGCCTTTAACCGATGTGTTGGCTCAGTGGATAGAGCGCTCCCACCTCATAATCGGGAGGTCGAGGTTCGAACCCTGTCCGCATCATACCAAAAGAGGTTAAAGGATGAGAGTTGCTGCTACCCCATTCAACAAGGAAGGGATAGCAACGTTCATCTGGTGCTGCTCAGTGGCCGCTGGGCCAATGATCAATTGGACAAAAAGAATTTCCGCTTCAGACAATACAATTTGTAGCTGAAGCTTTTAATCCTTAGCATTAGGGTTAGGGTTTTGGATGTGTCGGGCTTTTGAATTATGGAAATACTGGTGTCAGACGAGCTGGAATACCCATCAATATCACCAAGCCTAATTAGAGCTGAAATTGAGCATGGTAGGCAGGCATAAGAGTGACAGGTTTCTCATAATGTTAAATTAGATTAGAACCATGGAGTTGCCTAGTAACTCCTGATCAGACCAAGTTCTAATGAAATAGGCAAATTCCAGGCATATCAAATGGAGTATGAATGGGTAGGGTACAACAAATATTTTGACTTGGTATAAATTTTTGAAATCTTTATATAATTGTTTTAATTTCCAAGAAAACAAAATGCGGGTAATAACATTGGTTGATAATAACATTGGTTGATAATAAGACAATACAAAGTAACATAAACAAATCATTGCCTTTAAATTTGTGTTCAACAATTCTGACTATTAGTGATTGAATGAAAAAAGTAAGAGGCAAACTAGATGACTGGATACACCACTGTGAGCAACATAATGACAGCAAGAGGTTTGGATACATAAAAATAGTTTGCCGGTTTGGTAAAGAATAAATATCGCAAACCTAGAGGGGATCGGACGTGTGTAACCTTTGATTAGGTCCTAAAGCTTGCTTGCATAACATAAGTTCCAACGATATCTGAGGCGGGACGGTGACAGACCGTGTTTGTCTTCTGCCAAAAAGAATGAATTTTCTCCGAGGCACATTTCTTCTTCTTATAAGAAATGAAGAGTGGTTATAGAGGGTGGAGTAGACTCGGAGTGCACTTTGTTTAGACAGCTGTCCAATTTTGTTCAAATTAAGCGATTTTGAAGGCTCTCTGACCTTTCGATTCCTTCTTCATCATCAAGTAGTTATTCCAGTACCTTCTTATTATACCTGTTGTGTGTTCATACTCGCAATATTCTTTGCATTGGTATCCTGAAACGGTATGCAATGGAATCTTGTGTATGAATAATAATAATAGTAAGTTAAATACATAAAATACATTAATTTTTGCGGATTTTGCATAAAGATCGGCAGGCGTGAATTCAAAAATACACAAATAGATGATTATGCTTTCTTATGCATGTTTTAAATGGGTTCAGTTGCATTCTTACTTAAATGCAGCGCAAATTTAGGAACCCGTGAATATGTTTTAAGGCCGCTCAGCGTAAGGAATTAATCCCGCAAAAACAGTAGTCTCTTCAAAACTACCATGGAGTTGTGTGATTCATGTTATTGTGTGTAAACACCCGCTTCGCTACAACATTTCTTCATAGAATTCTGTGTTGACAACAGCCTCTGATGAAATATCTTCAATCACAGCTTGAAAAAAATCTGATCTATTGTTGACCTTAGTTTGTCATCAAATAATTATTTTTCCCACAATAAGATTGTTTCCAACCAGCATTCTTCAATATTAATTAATCTCAGAGAATGGCAGGGCTTCTTTTTTTTTTCTTTAAAAAAAAACTAATTTTGTATAGACAGATTTCCCCTGCTTAAAATCTAATTCAAATTCTAATTAATTTTCTTCAGTTCCCATACAAATGCGATCAATGAATTCCCGTTCCACATGAAGTACATCTATTTTTGGAGGGAAATGATTAATTGAAGCCCTACATTTTTACTAATGATCTGATAATATCATGGATTGGATATTGCTACTTCGGTGGAATAATCTAGTCTTGTTTCAGTTTTCTAGAGAACTTCTAAGTTGTGCATCCATAAAATCAGTGAAAATATCCTTGTAGGCCTACATATAGTGTCAAATCTGCCCCTTGCCAAATTTGTTATATTCTTAATTTCATAAATGAATTGTACTGAAAAGTGATGAAGTTTTTTAATGTCATTGCGCTTCACAATATATACAGTGTGTCCCACCACAAAAAAATGCTAATGGCCCTCTAGATGGGTATAATATTAAAACTACAATATTACATTATTTATATCTCTACACCTGTAAAGTAAAATTCATTTTCTGTAACTGGATGAAATTTTATGTGATATGGTCCAATAATCACAAAGATATGAGCATTTTTTCATCACACATACATGTAAGGAAACCTCTCCGTCCAAGTTTATTATTAAGTAGTACCGGGTATATCAAAAAAAAGAAACCCAAGTTTGATCATTAATAATTTGAAGTGAAATTTATATCACTGTAAAGTGCAACTCATTACCATTCTAATGATATGTCCCTCAGCTCACCAATATCACGCATCGCTGAACCCCATTGTTCTGAAAAAGTCTTGCAAAATTGTGATTGTTAACTTTCATGCTCCTTGAGTTGCGTTATTCAAATGTGCCTAAAAGGAAATCCAACTTTGATCATCAGTGAGCGTGAAAGTGAACCACTCACAATTTTGCAAGACATGTTTAAAACAATGGGGTTCAGTGATACATGATATTGGTGAGCTGAGAGAGGTATCATTAAAATGGTAGGGAGTTGCACTTTACAGTAATATAAATTTTATAATTACTACTGAAATATTTTTCAAAGTATTAATGATCAAACTTTGGTTTGTTTTATTCGATACATCCGGTACTACTCAATACAAACTTGGATGGAGAGGTTTCCTGATGTGTAGTGACAAAATGCTCACAAATCTTTGTGATTCTTGGATTATATCACATAAAATTTTATCCAGTTGTAGAAAACAAATTGTAGTTTACGGGTGTAAAGATATAAACAATATCGTCTGTTGGGAGCCAGAATGGCGTTATTGCATCTTAAAGATGTTCTGTTGAGAACCAGAAGGGCGCTATTGCTGTACAAAGTCAATGGTAATAGCGCCCTTCTGGTTCTCAACGGAACCTTTTTTTTATCTGTAATAGCACCCTTCTAGTTCTCCGCCGATGATATATAATTGTAATTTTTTAATCTGAATGCCCTGAATCAGTTATTTTTGTGTCATCAATTGAACTTTGGGTTCATTTACAGAGACATAGATGGTGTCAAAATGCTAAGGACTGCACCCCTCATTAAATAAGTTGGTTTCCTATATAAAGGTCTTTGAAACATCACACTTTACATTCTTTTCATTTTCATTTTTTAATGCCTATTTCTGTTTCATTGTCCACTTTTATTTTCCCAGGACCTGCGAATGCTAAATTCAAAATGCTCCCAAGATCTTGTCAAGAAAACAACCATATTTTTTCCCCAGGAGTGGAATAAATTTGAAGTTTATATATCCCGTGCCCTCTCTCTCTCTATACCCTTCTTTCTCTATCACCTTCTCTCTTGCTCCCTCTAACTTTTCTCTGTCTCTTTCATCTTGACATCTCTCTCTCTCTCTCTCTCTGTTGATCCTTCATTCTATCTGTTTCTGTATGTATAACATCTATCTCTCTGTCTCTTTTATTTCTCCAAATTGACTCCCTTTTGCCCCCAGGCCTGCATGTGCATTATCTATTATTACTGAGTTGTCGAAACCCAATTTACAGGAAGATAACAATCTTTACACTGTTCTTTTCTTTGTGTATAAATCTACTTGGATTTCCCCAATAATCCTCACTTCTTTTTAACACAATTTGTATTAAGTTGCTCTGGGCAGTTCATGTATCCCAAAATCATGTGACATGCACAATATTTTTTGTCTCTCATATAAACAAAACAAAGGCAAAAATCTCTATTTCCCCCTCCCTTTGTCCCTCTCTCATTTCAACTCAATAACAAACATATATACAGACATTGTTTTTTTTTTCTTTTCTGCATTTGTAAATGATTGTTACATGTATGTATTTATCTCTCTGCATCTGTCTGTCTCTGTCTCTCTGTCTCTCTTTGTCTACATGTACTTTTTAAGGGCTTTGTATTTCTTCAGAAATATCTCTATGTATCTCCTTCGTATTTATTTCTTACCATATATCTTTATCTCTGTTTTCCATCACCCGATGTCATCCTCCGGTTCCGGTCTAATCTCTCATTACTGGGTAGTTGAAATCCGATCCGTTGTAAGATAATGATCTAATCTAGAATTGATCTTTTTTTTTATGTTAAGCATCTATTTTGAGGGTACATGTATGTGTATCTTTTCCTTTCTTTATTATCTTTAATCAATATCCTTATCTCTCTCTCTCTCTCTTACCATTTCTAAATATCCCCTTTACCCAGTGACGCCTTCAGGTCTTGGTGTAATTTCTCATTACTGGGTTGTTGAAATCCGATCTGTTGTAAGATAATGATCTAATGTAGAATCCCTCTTTTTGCCATGTTCAGCATCTATTTGGAATGTACATATATCTTTTATCTCTTCCTCTCTTCATTTTCTTTTATCAATGTCCTTATCTCTCTCTCTCTTTATCTATATATAATCATTATACCTCCTTTACCCATTGACACCCTCAGGTCTTGGTGTAATCTCTCATTACTGGGTTGTTGAAATCCGATATCACGGAAGATAATGATCTAATCTAGAATCCCTCTTTTTGCCATGTTCAGCATCTATTTGGATTGTACATTTTATTTCACTTCTTCGACTTCTTGCCATGATCATAGAATAATTCATTATCCATACTACCCTTCCCTGACAAAAGGATACAAGTAACGAAATTGACATTTCCTTCAAAAGGGCAAAGTGAATCATTGTTTTCACGGATGTTAATGTAATCCCAGGAACCTGGTAGATCTATGGTGGTAAATGTTGTTGTTGTTTTTTTTTTTATCTCAAATGCTTGTTAAGCAGGGATGCCACTTTTCAGACTAAAGTAGGAATTCTTACTTTTTGAACCTTACTTTTCACCATAGGAAACACCATTTTTGTGTACAAAAGGACCCATTCAATGTGATTTTCCTACTTTTTTATCACTGCTAAGTGGCATCCCTGGTTAAGGGGACCAGCCGAGGTTAAGGATGGGTTGTAAAATCACCAACAATATTTGCATCAATTTAAAGTTTGCCTTTTATCAGGGTGTTAGGAGGAGATCCTTGATTCTGTTTTTACTTCTTCCACATCTTCCCCAGATTATGGAATAATTCATTGCCCATACTACCCTACTCGACAAAAGGACTCAAGTAACGAAAATGAAATTTCAAGTAAAGGAACAAAATGAGTGGCTTGTCTATGCAATCTCTTGACCCTCACAGGTCTATGCTGGTAAATGTTTATAATCTCCAAAGCTTGTTTTGGTGACCAGCCAAGGTTTTGGATGGTTTGTAAAATCACTGACGATATTTTCATCTATGTGTGCATATTTCATTCAGGTGTTATTGAGAGATGTATCCTCGATTCTTACTTCTTCCACATCTTACCAAGATCTTGGAATAATTCATTATCCATAGTGCCCTACTCTGACAAAAAGATGCAAGTCACAGAAGTGATATTTTGTTCAAAAGAGCAAAATGAGTTGATTGTTTACACTGATGTCTCAAGAACCTGGCAGATGAAAGGTTATATTATCTCAAAAGTTTGTTATGTGGACCAGCCAGGAGGGTTTGTAAAATCGCTGATGATACATATATATGCATCTATTTGGATGTTGCGTTTTGTCACTGTGTTAGGGGGAGATGTCCTTGATTCTATTTTATTCTTTCCACTTCTTACCCAGATCATCAAAAACTTAAGTTTGATTAACATGTCTCTTATTTCCTTTTGTCGAAGTAGGGCAGTATATAGACAAATTCGGTTTTGGTGTTTTTTTTTTGCTTGTGACGGCCATGGCTGGGGGGCTTCCAATGTAATACTCATGCTCCATGTGTGCATATCTATGCGTAACAAAGGAAAATGTACATACGCGTACATGGCGCATGCGTAGTACATTGGAAGCCCCCCCCCCCCCCAGCTGTATGGCGGACACGTAGAGGGCTCACTTCCATGAAATGCAGCCCAAATTTGTCTATAGTACTCCGGGCCTCCTCCTCCTCCCGTCCTCATCTTGTCATTTATCTTTTTCAATCTCTTTTTTTCTACTCATTTCATACTTCTCTCCCCAATGATCTGCAATTCTGGTTTGGTGAAACTCGATCTGGGTGAAGATAATGATCTTACCTAGAACCCTGTTTTTTCCCTTGATGTATGTATTTGTGTAGGTTCAATACTTCTTTCATATCTGCCTCGGATCACGTAATACTTGATTCTTCATTGTTTGTCTCTCACAATCATATTTCATATAGTCTTCTGTTTTCAGAAGAACTTTTATTTGTCTATGTATGTTTGTCTCCTCCATGCTCTCCCCCTCTCTCTCTTTTAGGCTTTGTATTATAAAGGCATTATCATCATTTTGAACTTGGGGGAAACTCAAACACTTGAGTCTTTCCCCCATAATGTATACTTTGCTTAACCTTGATTCAAGATAAATGGCCCAATTATCTGACATCTGTTTTTAAGGAATTAGACACCTCATTCTGAGACTGTTATCCTACTAAACAAGAAGCTGAAATTTGAAAGCATCCAAGAAAAATGATCAGATTTTATGACATTTTTGACAGAAAGGATGGACATATCTTTCCTTTGTCTCTTATACTGTGAAGCTAAAATTTTTGTTATTTTCGTGAGTCAGTTCTTGCTTCACTTAAACATAGAGCTATTCATAGCAAGGAAAACATTGCAAAAATCACAAAACTAAGCCATGGCAAATTTCCCCTCTTCGTCCCAAATGGCAAAAATATGTGTACAGGAAAAGTGCAATTTATACAGTTGACTGAGTTAATATATTATGATAAGAGGCACATTCTGCTCCAATTTAGCATTGTGCATCAGAAACTTTGGAGGAGATGTACTCTTTGGTTCAAATCTTTATTCTTTTTTTTTTCCTTTTCCTATGATCACAGAATATTTGATTATTTATACCTTGTTTTTTCTTTAAATTCTGCCCTAGTCATGTGTGCCCAAGGCGTTTGGCATGCACATTCGCTTCTCTTCATGAAAGTTTGTTGTCTCTTTCCAGCTAACACTCTCAATTTATTTTTCTTTCTTTTTCTTTCTGTTTCTCCCAACCTTTATCTCTCCATCCTCATTTCTTATCACCTCATAGCCCAGTTCACATCATGTAGTATGTTGCTGTTATTTTGCAGAGAGCGTATTACATAGTGGTGTTTGTGAATTGTTGCAGAAGTAAGATTGCTCCTACATTTTAATTTAGACATATTTTTTAGGTTATTTTGCTGATAGGACACCTGTTCATATAAAAATACTTGCTATTATTGCCATATTTTATGACGTAAGAATGGGGTTTACAATAAAATGCTTGCCCATGTCAAAATACTTGCTATTATTGCCATATTTTATGACGTAAGAATGGGGTTTACAATAAAATGCTTGCCCAGGTGCATTTAAGCATTATTTCAGTATTTTCTATGTGAACTGGGCCCCTGCCGTTGTCACACTTTAAGCATGATATAATTTTACTGTTGATTTTGAAACTCAATCTGCCTGAAGATAATGATCTTATCCAGAAATCCTATTTTCTTGTTTCCAATACCTTCATTTTTTCTTATGTTTCTGTTAACAAGACTTTCACATCTTTCTCAGATAGCATATAACTTAATTATTCATGGTACTAGGGGCAGGTCATGTATATCAAGGTCACAAACATGAGCTTTTACCAGGGGGAATAGTGTTCAGCTTCTATAGTCACATTCCTGAAAATAAGGCATGATGGCCACAAGCCATTAACAGGGGATTTATAGATTTGAAACCATGTTGATGTGCTTGTGCCCTTTGGTAAAGGCATGTGCATGTATCTGTAATGCCTATAGACAAATTCGGGCAGCATTTCATGGAAGTGAGCCCTCTACGTGCCTGCCATATAGCTGAGGGTTACTGAGTGGACTACGCATGCGCCATGTGCGCGTTTGTACATTTTCCTTTGTTAAGCATACATGCCCACATAAGGAGCATGCGCAGTTCATTGGAAGCCCCCCCCCCCCAGCAATGGCTGCCACCCTGACAAAACATCACCCAAACCGAATTCGTCTATAGGATAGGACTTAATTAAAACATGAAATATGAAATGATGGTTTCTTACAGCATGTAATTACCTTCTTAGCAGTCTGATACCAACGTTGTCTAAAGATAGTACAATCACGACATGAAAACTAATGAGCTGATTCATATCAGACATATAAGTGGGCAATTCCCTTTTAACATTAGTCAGCAGGCCTTTTCACCTTAAGAACATTTGCGTCATAGTTATGGAATTATTGGGGCTCCCCATATACTCATATTGAAGCCCCAAATATTCTCATTTACATAACTACAAGTTAAACAAATTTGAAATATGAAAAAAAATCGACAACTGACGGTAGAGTAGAACTGCCCAGTGATGTAACAAGATTTTTTTATTTTTTTAAATTTTGGCTGAAGTTGTATATATTCTGAAAATTTAATTTGTTTGTTAAGATCTTGAATGTCAATTCGCTAGAACCATGTAAAAAAAGATTCATCATTAATGAATATTATATCTTGTTTTGAATTGTTCTTTTCAGGGATAGAAGAAGTACGAATCTCCTTGGTACATACAAGGAATCACATTCTGATGATATCACACAGGTCAGTATTCACTTCTTGTCATTTGTACCACTTTTTTTTCTAAAAAAAGTAGCAACTTGAATGTTTTGGTATGTTATAGATTCTGTGTGACGACTATCATACACTTCATAATGCTGCTGCTGACGATGATGATGATGCTGCTGATGGTGTTGAAGATAATGATGATGATATTGAAAATGATTCTGATAATTATGAAAATGATGCTGATGATGTTGAAGATGATGCTGATAATGATGATGATGATGATGATGATGATGATGATAATGTTGCTGCTGCTGATAATGTTGCTGCTGCTGATAAAGATAATGCTGATTATAATGATTCTGATATTGATAATGATGATAATGAAGATGGAGATGATGAAGATAATTATGAAGATGATGCTAATGATGTTGAAGATGATACTGATAAAGATGATGCTGATGATAGTGATTGCGATAGTGATAATGATAATGCTAATAGTTATTTATGATGAGGAGGAACGGGAGGATGATTCTTCAAATGATCACTGTTAATTGTACTAATGATGTATGATAATGGTGATAATAGTAAAAGGAGAACATGTCAGTGATTATCATATTATTGTTCCCATTTTTCCAATCTTCATTCAATGTTGCACCTTTGGTGTGTGTATGACATGGGCATAAAAACATTATGTATTTGAAGCCCAAACCCTAAATAGACAAGATACATTTGTAAAGCTGGAGTAACTGTTGCTGCAGTAAATTTTGACACACCTCTTTTTTTAGGGAAGAGAGATACATGTACTTGTAGGGGTATACAAGGTGTAGTGTTATGTCTTAATCATCACAACATCAGAAATATTCACTTCACATGATTAATTGATTTTTCATTCCATTGTAAATCTTTCTTCATATTTTGCATGGACAGAACAACCCATTTGTTATAAAGCAGGTAACATATTCATAAATGCATGTGTTGTTGATTTGTTGTATATAGGATATAGTATACTGTAGATGTTCACAAACATTTATCTTGCTCGTATAAGTTTTCAAAAACCAGTAGGCTTTGCACACTTATTTCATTTGCTGACTTTTTTATTTGTATTGTCTAAATATATGAACTACCTGTAGATGCGTAGACCCCACACTTTATGTAAGTGAAGTTCATGTTTTTAAAGTGGCATATGGCCATATTTCCATAATAAACACTTTTATTTGACAAAGAGTATAAAATTCACCCTGAATTCCTAATGATAATTTTTGGTATCGTTATTTTGGAATTATTATTGTTGTTGTTATTTTGTTGTTATTGTTAGTATTAATAGTTATATTATCCATGTCTGTTTAAAGTCTTCACTATTCAAGCATCATGAATTCTGCATGGTTAAATTTCTTCTATCACTACAAAACAAAAAGGAGAGATAATTTCATAGCTCACTGGAACTTAGTCATGAGATGACGTGCGTGTCCCATTACACATCTATTAACTTGTACCCTGAATATTTGATGCATTCTGGTTAAGAATTCAGAAATGTGACACTTTCGGCATCTGGTCAGTGAGATCAATGAGAAGCCCCCTGTTACACAAGGAGCTGCACTAGCTCCAGCTAAAAAAATAGCATGTTAATTGGTTGATAGGAAAAGCAAAAAAAAAAACAAAAACAAAGAAAGAAAGAAACCAGTGCTGCACTAGCTCAATGACCTGACCTCAAGATTAAGAAACAAGCCTCATATGTATTGCGCAAATTGCGTATACACACACAGGTGCATGAAAAGATCAGACTTGCATTATCGTCATATAATATAATATCTATAATCATAAAATAAACACACTGAAATGAGGCTTCATGTAATTTTGTTCTTATCGCATAATGAAGTTTGGGATACAATAGTTCATATTATCTGGTAATAAATGATACCTTTTTTTAGATACCAGAAACTCTATCTCATCCTTAGTTGATGGATTGGCGTATTATCCATGTAGTGTTTATGTGGTCAGTGTAACTGTGATATATGAAAGTATAAATTGTAAAATAGTATGGCTATGACCTTTTCTGCAAGCTCATATTCCCTCACTTTTGTATTGATTGAAATTTCTAATAAAAGTAAAATAATTTAGTTACATAAATTTTTAGTGCATATCACTTTATATTTGAACTTTAAAAATAGACCCTTGTATGGTTTCAAATTAACTTTGATTGGGTCTGTCCCACTTCAAAGTTTGAAAATAGTAAGATAAAATGTATTTTGAAATGCTTCTATATCTGGGGAGAGTAAAAATAATTACTTTTGAACAGTTCCATATTACAAAAATAATGCAAATTCATATATTCAAGTTAATATCCTTGACCTATCTGTATGTTTTTTTGTTTTTGTTTTTGTTTTTTATTGTTATTGTGAGAATTTAAATGTGAATATATATATATCTCTTTTATGTATATTTTTGTATTGGGGTGTAGACAGACTTTGTGTTTACTTACTTTTGATATCTATCTTGAAATCAAATTGGGTGTTTGTTTTAATGTTACAATGCAGTTTTTTTATATTTTCAAATATATGCAGAATATTCATGTCTTTTTCTTAAAATATAACTGAAGGAAATTAAATAACATAATCGAATAAACCACCATAATATGATGAGTTCATAATATTTATAGAACATGCATGCCTGAACACTTCACTTTCTACTTCTAATTATATCTCTTTCTCTTTGTCGTTTTTTTTTTTCTTTCCCTTCCTTGCTCTTTTTGAAAACCCTTTCCTCATGTTTTCATAGTTTATGAATGTATGTGCTTCCGTCGTCATTACGTGAATACTGTTTCAAAAGTTGAAATTAGAAAATGTCTTAGGAGAAAAATTGAAATGAATTAAATTACATTCAATGCCACTTGCGCATAGTACATTCAATATATTACCTTTCAAACTATGCTTTTTTCATTTCAGATGTTGCTGTAGTTTTGATTTTGTGTACGAAAACAAACCAAGAATTTCTGTTACTTACTTTAAACATTTTAGCAATTTCAATCAGCAATATTTTAAATTGACCAGGTTGGGTATAACCCATTTTACTGTAAAATTCTTTCATTATTTCAATGCAAGTACAATCATGCTTGCGGGAAAAAATGAATCTGATATGGAATTGAATTAGGATGGAATTGAATCAGCAATGTTTACTTTTGCCTCTGCAGGGACGTTTTGTAAGAGTTTTTGTAATAATTTTGGCGTGACTGTCAGAATTTTTGTATCAGATGCGTGGTTTGATTATGAAGTAGGATTTTTTTTTTCAAGGACAGCAGGGGATCCTTGTTTTGATGTTGTTTTACTTTAAATTTTTAATTGCCATATGCTGAAATTCTATATGTGTTTTTTCCTTTCTTTTTCTGCATGCAGGTTAAATTCCACCCCACCAAATCATCAAGTCTAGCCACCGGTTCCACCGATGGTCTTGTGTGTGTCTTTGATACAAGTCAAACCAATGAAGAAGATGCTCTAGTCACAACCCTCAACTCAGAATCATCTGTGGTAAGTCTAGTGACTGGTTCAACCGATGGTCTTGTGTGTGTCTTTGATACAAGTCAAACCAATGAAGAAGATGCTCTAGTCACAACCTTCAACTCAGAATCATCTGTGGTAAGTCTAGTGACTGGTTTAACCGATGGTCTTGTGTGTGTCTTTGGTACAAGTCAAACCAATGAAGAAGATGCTCTAGTCACAACCCTAAACTCAGAATCATCCATGGTAAGTCTAGTGACTGGTTTAACCGATGGTCTTGTGTATGTCTTTGATACAAATTACAAGTCAAACCATTGAAGAAGATGCTCTAGTCACAACCCTCAACTCAGAATCATCTGTGGTAAGTCTAGTGACTGGTTTAACCGATGGTCTTGTGTGTGTCTTTGATACAAGTCAAACCAATGAAGAAGATGCTCTAGTCACAACCCTAAACTCAGAATCATCCATGGTAAGTCTAGTGACTGGTTTAACCGATGGTCTTGTGTATGTCTTTGATACAAATTACAAGTCAAACCATTGAAGAAGATGCTCTAGTCACAACCCTCAACCCAGAATCATCTGTGGTAAGTCTAGTGACTGGTTTAACCGATGGTCTTGTGTGTGTCTTTGATACAAGTCAAACCATTGAAGAAGATGCTCTAGTCACAACCCTCAACTCAGAATCATCCATTGGAAAGTCTAGTTGACTGGTTTAACCGATTGGTCTTGTGTTGTCTTTGATACAATTACAGTCAAACCATTGAAGAAGATGCTCTAGTCACAACCCTCACCAGAATCATCTGTGGTAAGTCTAGTGACTGGTTTAACCGATGGTCTTGTGTGTGTCTTTGATACAAGTCAAACCATTGAAGAAGATGCTCTAGTCACACCCTCAACTCAGAATCATCTGTGTAGTGTATGGTCTGGTTCAACCGATGGTATTGTGTGTGTCTTTGATACAAGTCAAACCAATGAAGAAGATGCTCTAGTCACAACCTCAACTCGAATCATCTGTGGTAAGTCTAGTGACTGGTTTAAACGGATAGTCTTGTGTGTGTCTTTGATCAAGTCAAACCAATGAAGAAGATGCTCTAGTCCACCACCTCACCTCAGAATCATCTGTGGTAAGTCTAGTGACTGGTTCAACCGATATCTTGTGTGTGTCTTGATACAATCAAACAATGAAAGAAGATGCTCTAGTCACAACCCTCACTCAGAATCCTTCTGGTGGTAAGTCTAGTGACTGGTTCTACCGATGGTATTGTGTGTGTCTTTGATACAAGTCAAACCAATGAAGAAGATGCTCTAGTCACAGCCCTCAACTCAGAATCATTTGTGGTAAGTGTAGTGTCTGGTTCAACCGATGGTATTGTGTGTGTCTTTGATACAAGTCAAACCAATGAAGAAGATGCTCTAGTCACAACCCTCAACTCAGAATCATCTGTGGTAAGTCTAGTGACTGGTTTAACGGATGGTCTTGTGTGTGTCTTTGATACAAGTCAAACCAATGAAGAAGATGCTCTAGTCACAACCCTCAACTCAGAATCATCTGTGGTAAGTCTAGTGACTGGTTCAACCGATGATCTTGTGTGTGTCTATGATACAAGTCAAACCAATGAAGAAGATGCTCTAGTCACAACCCTCAACTCAGAAATCATTGGTGGTAACTCATCAAGGGAGGAATATGAAGAGCTTTTCTTCAAGTAGATCCTTGGACACCTACTGTTGAAGTTTTGCATAAGTTAAGTTGGGTAACAATAAATGAAACGTGGATATTTCAGAAATGTGATGATGTATATTTGAATGGCAAAATGTCATTCCCAGCTGTGCGAGTTTCATACGGCATTCAACTTATAGCATATAAATATAGTACACACCTCAGTGTAAAGGCACTTTCAAATGTATTCACATTGCACTTGTGGTTGCAAACCATTATAAGGTTTCAGCTCTGATTACTATCAAGTAGTAAGAATATCTGTCTTGTTCTGGAGGATGGGGGGGGGGTGTCTTCACTGTTCAAGCACTTTTTAGGAGGAGATGTAGCTATTATTAACAACTCATTCAATTTATTTAATCCTGTTTTGATTAAGGAAAGTAAACCCAAATTTAGTTTTTATTTAAAACCTGTACTATCTTATTCTATTTATTTCTCATAAACATGTGGAGCTTGTTTCACAAAACCAGTTACATCCCATTGACAAGCATGATATTTCTTTTTAATTTGAACACTTTTTTCTATATTGCATTCCAATGAACTTGTATTCATGAAATGCAGCCCTAAAATTTACTACTACCGTAGATAAGGATCTAAAAACAATGGAAACTTGAAAGAAACAAATCAGTCAAACTCGATTTAGCAAGTGTGATGATACCTGTATTTTGTTAGAGGCTCTACTGTTTTGCGTTGGAAAATTCTTGAATCTCTATTACCCTGTAAGGAGTGAAATATAATCCATATACATGTCTTTGATCTGATATGTTAATTGACTCATGTATTTTAACTACCTCCTCGTGGAATAGAATAATACTTTTTACGGAAACGGTGAATAACAAATGAAATCAAATTTAAACTCTTTCTTCTTTCAGAGTCGTATTGATTGGTGTGGTACTAACAGTGAATATCTCTACTGCCTGACGCATACTGAAACCATCCGCATATTTGATGCTGTAGAGGTGAGTTATTGAAATTATTTATCTCAGATTCTTGTGGTGCCACGTGAGGTTTTTTTTGTTTTGCTTTTTTTTTGGGGGGGGGGACGACGTCACAAAATTTTTGAGATAAGCACTTTTGTCACAATAATAAAACTTAAGACCAATAATGTGTTGGGGTTATATTTAATATTGGGGGGTCGGCCTTGAGAGGTCCTTGGCCTTTGCCTACCCCCTACATCCACTACATTTTAATATGTTGTAATGTTCATTATGTAATTGTTGCTGTTTTCTTTATGTATTGTATATACTTGTTTTTTAAAGGATGTGAATAAAGTGAATTGAATTGAATTGAATTGAATTGTGTCTCCCACCTTCAAAATAGTAGGGGACACGACCCTAGTTTGGGTGGTAAAAAGAGAATTACATGAGCATGAAACCAATCAAATAATAGTCTCATATTGTATGTGTGTGAGATACTCCTTTGCTTCTTATAAAGCACCCTTGCTATTTCATATGATAATCATGGCACTATACTTTCATTATTTCCAGTGAATTTTAGTGTAAATGTCTGAAAGGAGTGGGTTAAGGGTTAAACTAGGTTGTATGTTGCATGTATGACCATTTCAATCTCTTTAGAATGGTACATGTATCCAAGTTGTTTAATGATGATTAATACATTTACGTAACATTTTAATTGCTCTGTTCTAAAAATAAAGTAGTATTTTGCATGATTTTAATATTGATTTTCTGTTTTATTTTCCTATTTTTTATGGCAGTCGTCTGAAATCACAAAGTTTGAGTCAGTACGTGAATCATTAAGGGTAAGTCAGTTAACATACACTTCTATGCATTCATGTTTCTCATGCTATAGAGCAATCAATTTTTCTTTAATTTGATAGTCAATACTTTACTCTGTTTTTTTTACAATGCGAGTCAAGGGCAAATTCATTTTAGGCAATGAATGCAGCTTTTATACAACTTCTGACCTGTATTTCATGTGGCAAGCAATAGAATCATCAGAGTTTCATTATGTAAAGTATAAAGCGCACATTCAGATGCAAACTACAACTCCGGGTATAAGGTAAAAAGTATTTTTTAAGATTAGCCATTTATAGCACACAGTAAGCAAGATTGTTGGTCTGTTTACTCTTGCTTTAAAGGTAGATAACCTGAAATCTCATTTCTTTTGGCAATTTCATGATAATAATAGATAATTCTTATTATTATTAATCTTATTGATTAATGGTTGATGCTAAATGTTTTATATTACAGGAGGACAGATGTAGGGTGGACTATCTGGTCGATTGTTTCTATCATTGCGCTAATATTAGTAGTGCTTGATGAACAAATCGGTAGATTCATACTATCTGGTCGTTGTTTCTATCATCTGCGTCAATCATTAGTAGTGCTTGGAGGAACAAATCGGTAAGTATCATACTATCTGGTTGATTGTTTTCATATCTGTGCTACATAGTGTCTTGAGAACAAACAGGTTACGATATCAGTACTATCTGGTCGAATTGTTTCTATCATTCTGCGCTCAAATCATTAGTAGTGCTTGGAGGAACAAATCGGTAAGATATCATACTATCTGGTTGATTGTTTCTATCATTCTGTGCTCCAAATTGCTCCAAATTTTGCTCCAAATTTTATTGTCCGGGAAGGATATTTATTTTGCCCCTTTTCTCGTGGGCCCGGCAGCCGCTGAGCAGCGCCAGAAGGACGTTGCTCTATCCCCCTCTTGTTGAACGCCAAACAGGGAAGCAGCAACTACCACTTTTTAACGTCTTTTGGTATGACGCAGCCGGGACTCGAACCCATGACCTCCCGATTATGAGGCGGACGCTCTATCCACTGAGCCAACACATCGGTAGTAGTAGTAGTAGTGCTTGGAGGAACAAACGATGTAACAGTAATTGGTTCAAAGGTCTGTTCTGTGACAAAATCCATAGGAGTTGTCGACTAGCTAGGCATGTTGTATTTCTCAAATCCATTGGTATTTTGCTCCTTATATAAAGACTTAATAAAGTTTAAATTTTGCATGAAAGGCAGCTTGCAAAAAGCTAGTGCCCCTGGCTGGCTACATGTGAACCGCATTCCAGAATTGAATACAAGGAAGGTGTTTCATGAAGTCGTTTGTAAATTAAGAATGACTTCACGAATGACTAGAACATGTTCTTTGGTGCTATACTAATCACATGCTGATAATCACTCAGTGCAAAGCACTGATCACCAGTCGTTCGTTAAGTCATTCTTAACTTATGAACGACTTGGTGGATCGCAGCCTAGATGTACTTTTTCTTCTATTGCCTTAATAGGAGGGGATTAGTTCAACCGGTATAAAATCTTACAATTCAGTCCACACACAGCCGAATGAGGGCATTACCTTTGTAAGCCCCCTATTAAAGTAGGAGGATCTCATTGCTACGTTTACACTGAGTGTATGTTCCTGGCGGCCGCGGCGGTCATGTTTTCTGGACCTATTTTAGGGTTTTGCCAATAGACCCCCGGTTTGCTCCTGGGGGTTTAAAGACAAAATGTCCGGAATAGGCTAGAAAAATGACATTCCCTGAATGCCGGGAACAAAGTATAAACATATAGGCCTGTATTCACAAAGGTGTCCTAAGTTAAACAATATCTTTAATCAGTGGTTTAACTATGGCTAGCAAAATGTGACACAATCTTTAAAAGTAGATGTTCGATTTATCAGAATTTTTGGTACTGAAACTACCTTGGAATGATAAGCACATAAGTTTTCGTGACCATGATAGCACAATTCCAGAATCCAGTAAATGTGTAAGGAACATGCAACTTTGACAGATTGTGTCACAGTTTACTAGCCGTAGTTAAACTCAGATTTAAGCTATGGTTTAACTTAGGACACCTTTGTGAATATGGGCCATAATCAAATTTAATTGGGACTGGGGAACGAGTGCAGCTCTGAAGAACATGAGATATGTTCAATTTAAGATATTCCTGATAATAGGTTAAGCTTAAAATCTTACGTCAAATGATGCAATGATAACTTGACAATGTTTTGTTTATTTTCTCTTTCATATCCACAGGGGTGAATTGCACCTCCTGACGGTGGGACGAGACAGACTTCATTTTGTGCATTCATTGAAAGGAACTCATAAAGGAGTAGTGAGGTGTCTTCATTGGGACAATCAAGTGAGTTATCCATAAAAAAAATTAAAATATTAAAAAAAAAAAAAACCCAAACCCCCTCCACCCCCCAATAAATAAAAAAACCTGGGAATGCTACTTTAGCCGGGAAAGTGCAGATTCTCAATACTTATTCATATTTTATATGCATCAGGGGTGTGAGAGTTCAGCTTTTTGGGGTTTTGATTTTCAGCTTATGTTAGCTGTCCTCTGAAAAATGGTAGCTCTTTTACTTTGAGCCTTTAAAAGGTTTTTTTTATAGCTTTTTTCATCTCTTTTCATTTGTGATCACTCACACCCCTGATGTACATTGTATATCCATGCATTCAAGTTAATAGTCTGATGCATGATGGTGTATATTCGTTTTCTGTATCTCACCAGACGGAAACATTAATCACAGGAGGTGAGGATGGTATAGTATCGTCATGGCAACCTGATAGGAGTCGCACCCAATCCTCATCAACAAAGAAAGGTTCACCAGCTCAGACGAGTCGGATTCGGCAGGGTAGGAGAGCGGAGAAGAGAGGGTCACCAGTCAAGGTGGGTTTATGGGGTTTATGTCATTTATTTGGCAGGGTAGGACAGCAGAGAGGAGGAAAATGTGTCAATCTTAAAGCCCGCGTCTCACTGTCCCTAAGTTGAGCAAGGATGGACACATGATCATGAAAATTTCAGATTTTGCTTTGATCACGAAAGCATCAGACCATTCGAGTGCCATTGTGTAACATTCTGTAGACATCGTTTTCGTTTTGGCTCTTGTTTGGCTGTTGACCAAGTTCGGGGCTAACTTTGCGTGAACATTTTACATTTTGTGTGTCCATCTTTTCGCAACTTCGGGACAGTATGACGCCACCTTAAAGACAGCAGTGGGAGATTATGTGTTTTTCTATTTTACTAGGCACCGTTCCTATTGCCTGTTGGTCTGTGAGTCATCTCCTCAGTCGCAAAAAAGACGGAGTACAATTTTGGTCTCGAGTGATTTTAAAAATTCCAGTGACAAGATAGTATAGATGTAGGAGAAGAGGTTGTCATCGAGGCTAGCTTGGGTAAATTTAATTATTCAAAATCTCCATAGCAGCTATCACTTAGCATTTGGTTTGCTGGGGCATATTACACTTTTGGTGACAACCTGCGAAAACATTCTGCTAAATATTCGCCATGTAGTGACAGTCACAAAATTAACTTGCCATGACACACTACGATTGATGTCCCCCTTATTGATGGGCGATTTTTTTAACTTGCTGAAAATCCAGTGGCAAACAGAACTTTTTGGGACTCTTTTGGCAACAGTGGCAGCAATTCACAAAGTAGCAGGCAATTTGCTCTTCACCTAGTAGCAACAACCCAGTTGTTACAGCAACAATTACCTCCTGTGGGACAGGCCCTTCAGTGTTTATGAGATTTTTCAGGTATATATCCATTAATAGTAGGATACACACAATTCTTGGAGTCTACCAAAGTTTTCTTTGACCTTGGCATGTGAATTTGTATGCAAATTAGTGGCAGAAATATATGTCATGTTATCGCACTGCAACTTACATTATTGTAATTTTTCAGCTCCTGTCAAAGTTCTATGTGGTATATTTCATATATTTGGAAAATATATTCATCTTATCCTTGCTCTTCTCTCTAAATGAAGCAAATTAGCAATAGACTTATTTCAATATTTCTGTATGCTTTGTACATTGGCACCTCATTCTTACCCCTCTGTTCTGCACATACATGTAATTGTCTTGCTTTGCTATGATTTTATTTTATTTCATTTTTATTTTTATTTTTTCTTTTCTTTTCTGCTCTCGTCCCTCTGCAGAGCCAACCTGAGAAAATTGCCAAAAGACTTCAGCGGATGAAGATCGAGCATGGATCTAAATCCTTCACACCCTAACTGAAATCAAACTCACGCTTTTCATTAAACAGTGCATCCCAGAAAAAGTAGACCCAACTTTGTGAGCCTCATATAAAAATGTAACATTAGTGCTCATTTCATGTGAGAGAGTAACTCGTATTCCATCCAGTGTTACCAAACTTAAACATGTACATGTACCTGTTCTGTCATGGATGAATGAGCACTTGAACTTTTAAAAATCTTTGTCAAAATCAGCTTGTACCAAGTTTTGGTAGAAACAACCCTGGCTTTCTGATCATTCATTCATTCATTGCTTGAGGTAAGCCTTCCTGAGTCAATTAACAATTGACAAAACGTTACTGGGACTAATAAAATTCAAAGGTTGCTTTTGCCCTCAACGTAGTACAAGGAAATTCTTACTTGGTTTTCTAAAGCCAAAGTGCTCTGTCACTTGTCACAGCACAGGTTTCAATTTGGTATTATTGAGCAGAATATGAGTTACTGTAGTCACAGAAGTTATACAATTTTAATATATGGCTACCAAAGTTGGGTTTACTGTTTCATTGGATGCTCTGTACAGTCTGCTCTGATTATAATGAGATGCTCCTGGCCAAACCATGCTGGAACACAAGCTAATGTATTAGATTGGGAATGACCAATTACCTCATTATAAGCAATGCTCGCTGTTACTGAACACAAGTGCATGTTGTAAATTGTGACTGTAGAAATTGCCTCATTGTATTTAAATCTCATTGTATTAGGAGGGGACTGTTATTCTGAATGGGATTCAAACTATGTTTCATCACTCAATGTTATATCTGTAATTATGGTTGCTTGTAAATGCTTGTTTTTGTCTTAAATTGTAAAATGTTTTTGAAAAGAATGCAATTCTAGATCTGTTTTTAATCAAATCTCCACTATACTTCCTTACAGTGGCGAAATGTTATTAAGGCGCCTTCTCCATTCAAAAGGCGTCAGTTTTGCGGGATCCTGTTCCACCCCGGGAAACATCCGGCTTTTAGCTTTAAACATGTTTAAGCCGTATTAAAATTTTGGGATTCTTTACAAAAGCCGATAAAACGGCTTTTGAAACAAAGGATGCGGGAAACTGACACCTTTTGAATGGAGAAGGCAGCTAAATAATTGTTTCCAGGCATGCTGTTTTGAACATGCAAGAAGAAACAAATTTCTGTCAAAATGAAACGATTCTGATGACATGCATGTAAATGTAATAGTGTGAAAGTACAAGTGTGTTGATGTTTGTATAGTTATAAGTATGTATTTTATATACCATTATGTACAATGTTACTTCTGTGCTACATGTATGAGTCAGCCTGAAGATTGTTTTAATCTTGATATAGGTCTCATTTATTCCAAGAAGAAGTTAACCTCAAGATCAAAAATAGCCCATGATGTACATTTGTTGGATGATTCGGACAAGATTGACTCTGTCTTTAAGTTTTTTTGTTGTTTTGTTAATTTAGCATTTGCTTTAGTTGATGGCAAGATATTCAGTCACAAAAGAGATGAGGGTTGAATTACTTCTTGTTTTCTGAGTATTATATTAATACAAAAAACAAACTATAATGTCATTTAGGATTACGATTGAATTAATTGCTTTATATACTACAGGCCTGGTCCCAGTGCTGTTGGAATTGCTTTCAGTTCTTCTTAAATCCTGCACCTAATAAACCTAAACTTGTCACGGTGATAACTGCACAGCCTGTTTAGTCTATCGCGAGTCCTGGACCTAAAGTCTGATAACTGGACAGCCTGTCTAGTTCCTCACAAGTTCTGGAACTTACTAGCATAACTGGATAGCTTTTCTAAGTTTTAACGAGTCCTGGATCGAACAAGAATACAAACATGATGGACAGCATGTCTAATCCTTTACAAGTCTTGGACCTAAAGTCTCATAATTGGACAGCATGTCTAGTCCTTCACAAGTTCTGGAACTGATTTAACTGGATAGCTTGTCTAGGTTTTAACGAGTCCTGGATCTAAGAAGAATACAGACATGATGGTTAACTTGTCTAATGCTTCACGAGTTCTGGACCTTACAAGTATAGAGTTCTGGACCTAACAACATACTAGGGTAATGTCTAGATATTTAGTCTAGTTCTACAAGAGTCCTAGGACTAATACGCTACAGGTTATGAAAACTGGCAACCTGCGTAGCCCTTCATAGAAATCTGAACCTAAATTGTAACAGCATACAATGATACATGCTTAACTGGACAGCCTTTTCAGTTCTTCAAGAGTTCTGGAAGTAACAATTATACCAGTGTGATAATTGGATAACCCATCTAGTCCTTAATGACTCTTTAATCTAACAGCATACAATCGTGATATTGCTACATGTTGTGCTTCATGAGTTCTATCAATTCTTTATGAGTCGTGGGCTTTGGCCCATATTTTCATAGATGGCGTAAAGTTAAGCCTAGCTTAAATCTGTGGTTTAACTATGGCTATCAAATGGGAGACAAATGTGTGTATGTTGCAATGTCCCTGACAAGTTTACTGGAATCATGCTAGTGGTTAGGAAAACGTTTGTACTTATCATTCCCATGCAGTTTTTAATAATTTAAGTACCAACAAATCCAGATGAAACAAACATTTACTTTTCAATATTGTCTCCCATTTTGCTAGTCATAGTTAAACCACAGATTTAAGCTAAGCTTAACTTTAGGTCACCTTTGTGAATATGGGCCATAGACTTTAATACCACAGCCTTTAGTATTCATGTTCCTAACTAAAGTAAATGCATGACTACCAGATAGTCTATACAGTGTGTTCCTAAAAAACGGTAATCAAAGTTCAAAGGTCAGTCATTTCAAAAGTGTATGGTTTATGTTTGTGATTTGTTTACTACAATACTAAGTAACTCATCAGCTTTGAGACATTGCTTACGTCCAAACTGTAATGGGTCACAGAGTTAGCGTCCTTTGAAGGTGATAGCTACAAAACCCAATTTTTCCAAGTTTTTCTTTCCAACTTTTTATAAAATTTTGGTTTCATAGTTTTGGGGGTCACACAAAGTTTCAATGAAATGCAATCTCATTTGTCAAAGGACCTATCTCACTGGCAATGACATGGGTCCTCGATTATGCATGAGTCTCTAGAGTCTCGGAGAGGTCGCCGCGACGTCTCTTGATTCTGCAAGAAGTCGCGAGAAAAATCAAACAAATGTCAAACATGTCCAATCCTTTAGTAGACTTCTTTAATATGTGAGCAAGTCTCTGTGACATCTTTGCGGACGGTTGCCGCGACGTCCCTTAAGTATCCATGACGTCGAACGGGCTAATAATTTTTACTTGCTGGCGTCTTAAAGAAGTCTACTAAAAGATTGAACATGTTTGTCTTTTGTTCCATTTTCCCTCTACGCCCTGAAGTCTCAGGAGACGTTATTACGACGTCTCCACGACTCAAGAGACTCATAATTGCGAACCCCTCTCATTGCCATTGAGATAGGTCCTTTGACAAATAAAATTGCATTTCATTGAAACTTTGTGTGACAAAACCCCCCAAAACTATGAAACCAAAAATTTATAAAAAGTTGGTTTCATACCCTAAAAACGAAAAACTCAGAAAAAATGGGTTTTGTATCTATTACCTTCAAAGGACCCTAACTCTGTGACTCATTACAGTTTGGATGTGAGCAATGTCTCAAGTCAAAGCTGATGAGTTACTTAGTATTTTAGTAAACAAATCACAAAAATAAACCATATACTCTTGAAATGACTGACCTTTGAACTTCGATTACCTTTTTTTAGGAACACACTGTATATAGGGGTGTTTAAGATCTTTGCCCTACTTTATAGATGTATTTTGTTGCAATATTTTGGTTCTAATATTAACCAATTATAGCGAATTCTCATTATCATTACCCATGAATTAACTAAAATGATTATGGGTAAAACACTCATTCAAAATAATAAGGAAGGGTATTTCGTGGCTTTTGATACTGGAAATTACTCTACAGACTCGTTATGAACAGTATTGATATTTATCAAATTCTTTAGCACCAACAATTGAGAAAATTAGTTATTATGATCATACTTTATATTAATTGCAATTTTGTGAAAAATTAACCATGTCAGTCACATAACTGCTGGAAGCTTGAGTGTTTTGTTTTTTTAAATCTATATATGTATGTCAATTTATTTCATGGTAAGGGAACCATCAGCTGAATACTGTTTGTATATTCTTTGAAATGTTTTCCTATTTTATTGTCACATGAGAGTGTCAAATGAGAGTGTCAAATAAGTTTCTTGTTTTAATTGCATGATTTTTAAGCTACTGTCAATGGCAACCAAAATGATGACATGGAGGAAAACGTGTGTTTCTTCTGTTCTCAACATTCTTTATTGGTACATAAATTTGATACTCATATTTTAAATTATGTTTAACTGTTAACTTTCAAAGCAATGTATAATGATTTTGCTCTCATATGAATTGTGTGTGATTGATTTTAAAGCTTTGGTAGGATAGTGTATTTTAATAGATTTATCTTGTATTGGATGACCAAAATGAAGTCATTATGTTAGCAATAATGGTTCAATTTGAATATTGTGCTATTGACCCATATTCACAAAGGTGGCCTAAAGTTAAACCTAGCTTAAATCTATGGTTTAAGTATGGCTAGAAAAATGGGACACATTCTCCAGAATTTGGTAAACTCCTAAGAAACATGCAACATAGAGAAATTGTGTCCCATTTTGCTAGCCATATTTAAACCACAGATTTAAGCTAGGCTTAACTTTAGGCCACCTTTGTGAATACAGGCCTTTAATGTTATACTTTGTTCATATCATATTGAGTAGTGCATTCACGCCTGCATCCATCATCACGGTAAATCTGTAACACTAATCGGATGGCTAACTTCAGCCCATGAGTTTAATCCTGTACCTAAACCTACAATAGTAAAACAAAATAAATCATGGAGCAACCGTTGACACACCCAATAGTCAACATTTTTTTGGCGCCATGATATTATACTGTAATTTTTAAATAAATTTTAACTAGTATGTTGCAAGAGATACTTATGTATTTTCTGAAACTTTGTTTTTGTTAATGTATTTCAAGTCATTGCCACATATTGCCATGCATGTCAACAAAAGAAATATACCAAATTATTTGGTATTTTGTATTTATTTGTCCTCTTTTTTTTTTCTTTCAAAGGACTATTTATCATTTTCAAGTACAAACTGAATTTAAGAAAAAAAAAAACATTTGTTATAACTTCCCTCAGAGATAACATTTTTTATCTTTTTTTTTTCTTCTTCCTATCAACTGTTTCTAAGAAAAATTTGTCCGTGCTTATATTCATATTCAAATTATTTTAGCAAAATGTTGTAACCAGTTTTACGATGAATACATTTTTTAGCTTAATTTGTGTGACAAACACAACACATGTTAAATATAGGTTTCGTAGTCTACATGTATTGGCTAAAGAGCTAATGCTAGAGTATTAATATTCAAATCTCTTTCAGCGCGGAATTATTATATTAAGACGTAATGCCCTACACAAAAACATGGAATATGAAAAGTCTTATTTTTGATGTGATCTTTCTAAATGAGTACATGTAGGTCTTCCAGTGGTATCCTTCTGGTAATATAGCAATCCCGATATGAGCACCGATAAATAAGCACTTCGGTTTTTAAAGTGTGGACAGGAAGACATAAATGTATTGTTTTCTGTGAGGCTATTACCATGTTTACACTGTGACTCGGCTCAGGGGTTCAACAGCAATTTTATGTCGTATAAACAGGATCAGTGTGGTCCATGACCCGACATCGACACGCCTCTTTTGCTCCACCAAAATTGCAGGTTTTGATCCGGGAGGCAGGTTTGATGCGTCAATTTTTCTGTGTGTTAACAGACAGCCGTGTCAAACTTGACCTTGAAGTCAGTGATGGAATGCATCTGTACATCACAATGTACATTAGTGATGTCCCTTTACTTCCGGTCATGATATGGGGGCCCCGTGTTGAACTCGCCATTTTTGTGCTGTGTAACACTTTCACAGGTTCACTCCTTGCAGAGAGGATTCAACACGAGAGCCGAGTCATTGTGTAAACATGGTATATGTACACACTGCTCATAAGAATTAGCTGAAAAGTGGTTATTTTTATTTTTATGTGGTTTTACTTAATGTAAAGTAATGAAAACATTACAAAAATCGTGAACAAGTCCTCACCTAGTATTCGTTTACCTGTTTCGGATTGTATTAATATTTGTTTTGTTTGTTAATCACAGTTTACACTATCATCCTATTTTCATAATGTTCAGTATGACCCACATGTTGTGTATTGTTACACAAAGTCAAGCAGCTACAAGATAATATATTTGTAGGAATGTACTTTCTCGAAGAAAATAATTCAGCACATGTACAGATGTAAGTATTGTTATCTAATTGGTTTATATATCATATATATACTTGTAAAGAAATCAATATCATGTATTTGATGTAGAGAGAAATATATATTATACTCATAATCTTATATACAAGATATGATATTTGAAATATGCAATCTCTGTTGACAATGTTAGACTTGTATGCAGAAATGTGTTTTAATGTTTTAAATACAGTAATAAGTTTCTTTGAATCCATGATTTATTATCTCAAATAATATTGATTTTTTCCTCTATATTACTTTTTGTCTCTGTAATATATGTCTGTCTGTCTGTTTCTGTCTGTGACGTGTTTCTCCATTGTGTATCTCTTTTCCCCTTTTCTCTCATTTTCCTCTGCTACTCCCCCCCCCTCCCCCCCTCTCTCTCTCTCTCTCTCTCTCTCTCTCTCTCTTTTTTATCTCTTCTTAAATGAATTAAGCATAGTCTGTGGAAAAACTGGTTTCTCTAAGAAGGAAAGAAGTTTGTAGTCACTGGATTAAGGGCTCCTTTGTAGCCTTTTAAACCTGTTGAGTTGTATACCAGGCCACCTACGTACATATACATCAAATATGGTCACTAACTTGTGAATCTGTCTTTATTTATTACTGAAACACTACTTTCTAAGACCTTAATTTTCACAGAGGAAACTTGTACAACTTTACAAAATAGTCCATTATATGCAGAGATAGAGACTATTTCAAGTATATAATTTTTGAAGGTTTCACTAGTTAGAACGATTAGCAGGTGAAGGTTTCACGGTGCACCAAGTATTCTTTCTTGAGGTATAAGTGGTCCTGAAACATAGAAAGGACCTACCCAATCTCGACGTTTCGGTGAGCATGTTTTCACTGTCTTCTGAAACGTCGAGTAGACTATAGGATGGTTGCTCAAATTGTGACTTCTCCCAGGTTTAGCCATCCACAACACTTTAGGATATGATAATGTATAAAATATATATAAAGCAAATTCTATAATGTCGCATATCTTAGATTTTGCACCAGCATTCAAATAGAATTTAAGAATAATAAACATTACGAAAATCGATCAACTTGGCAATGTCCCATTTGTTGCGTGTATTACACATTTCGCCACTATCAATAAGTGCGTGCAATGCCACGAGGCATTCTCAACCTCGTTCAGTTGTCGTCTGAAAATGTTCCATTTCGAAGGCACCGATTGATCAGGATTCCGGTTAATGTGCTTATAAAAACGATATCATGTACACATGAAGGGTCAAAATGACAATGACAGCAGAGCTGTATCACACATTATAATCTTCCGAACTCTGTTGTCATTGTCAATTTAAGCCTTCAAGTGTACATGATTATTGCTTTTATATTTCTCCCCACCCCTATGTCTCTCTCTCCTCTCTCTTCTCCCCATTGGAAGGGAAGAGGTGGTACAGGTGGTACATGATGAGCATTTAGTTGCATATTTTCCATATCTTGTAGATAATAGAAATCAAATCTTTTGAATATGTTTTGTGTTGTAGTTAATTGTTTGGGAGAAAACTGCAATTTGTACGTACTCATCAAAACCATGATACCGACTGCCTAACCTGTCTGCACAAAGCAAGAATGGAGTGCAAAATGAAACTTTAGCCTACATGAGGGACACATAGAGTTAGATACTAATTAAAATGACTTATGCACTTGTTTCCAGTTGCCATTAAAAGACACACGCGTGGTGCGTTTCAAACGAGTGGAAATTAAGAAGACCATTTGTTAAAATTTGTAGTTCTGGAATGAATACAATGATTACATTTCCCTTCTTTCTTTATAATAGGAGAAAATAAATTGAGGAGTATAGTAATTCGTTGAAAAATGCCAGACCCAAGCCCGCACCTGTTTTCTTGCAACAAAATTGATTCAGTTGTGTTCCGATTCATTACTCTTTCATTTAACAATAGTGATTCGAACTTAGGTTGTGTTCTCTCAAATCATTGATAATGTTTGGTTACTAGTTATGACTGGATTTCCTGATGTTGGGACATTTTTGAAAAGTTTAGGTAAAGAATCCATTATTATGATTGTTTTCTATATAGTACAGAGTATAAAACTAATTTGGGGCCCAATAATCCTGTCTCAAAAATCACTTTCATTTTTTCATTGGGAATCAAGACGTCGAGGTTTGATCTCGTTTGTTTACATACGCAACTATCGCTAGGTAAGAAATGTGAATTGTTTTGAAACGAGGCCGCATAGATCCATATGACAGGTACATGTCGTGCATTGCTTTTTATATACGTAACACACAGTTAATGCCGGCCTTTTCCAGTTGATTCAGCCGAGTCAGATTGGAGTGAGCGTATATCTTTTTTTTTTTTTCTAGCTGATTGCAAATAAGAAGATATGCGACATATCGCCATGATTTGCCCTGTTTTAAAACGGATTTTCATATGACAGGAGCGTTGTGGATTTTTCAACCCTGCGGAAATGGGAAACTAGCGACATTATCGGGAACCATCCCATAGTCTAAGATTGTTAGGTCCTTTTCAGGACCACTCATAACCTCAAGAAAGAATACTTGGTGCACCATGAAACCTTCACCTGCTAATATTTCAAGTATTATGTCAAGAAATATGAAGGGCATTGATAGTTTTCAGTGACTGGTTTTTGGAAGAAATTTAGTAACTTGTGAATTTCCGTTCCTTGTGAGTTGAATATGTTGGTTATGTACGAAGAAATATTTCAATCAATGATTCAAATACGAACATGTGTGTATTTTAAAATAAACTGAATTCCATAATGGGATGTTGTTTTGCTCTATCTTTAATTTTGTCGTGAAATTGAAAGAGCTACATTACATGTATATTTAACGACTGAATCCATTGCCTATTCATCTTTAACATTTTTACTAACCAGTTATTCAAAGCTTCGCAAGTTTTTTGGAACACATAAAATCAAATGAAATCTTTTTTTAAAAAATTTAAAGTGGAGGAAAAAAATGAAGCAGTTTAAGGTGATATGATGACGATGATGTTGGTGAGGAGGATGATGATGATGATGATGATGATGATGGTAGTGATGATGGTGGTGAAGATGATGATGGTGGTGATGAGGATGGTAGGGATGATGGTGATGATGATGACGATCATACTGATGGTGGTAGTGATGATAATGGAGGTGATGATTTTGATGGTGATGATGGAAGATGTTGATGATGGTGATGATGACGATGATGATGGTAGTGATGATGGTGGTGGTGATGATGTTGATGGTGATGACGATGATGATAATTATGATGATCATATGGCAGCGATGATGGTGGTGATGGTGGTGGTGATGGTGATGATGACAGATGATGATGGTGGTAATGATGATGGTCGTGGTGATGATAATGATCGTGATAATGGAGGTAATGATGATGATGAGAATGTTGATGGTGATGATGATATCGATGATGATGATAATGGTGGGGATTATGACGATGAAGACGTAACTATTTCAATAATTATGACAATGAAGAATTATTGTTAAACAAACTTTGGAATCCCAGATAATAAGGAAATAGTAAATATGTAGAATCAAGTACCCGTCTTATAAATTATATAGAATATGCCATGAGAGGGCGCAAAATATGGAAGCGGTGGAAGCTGGATTTATTAAAGCTGTAGTATAAGGCCGCTGTTCATAATTTTGGTTATTGTTTTAATTCAGTCATTTTAACATCGCCGATAATAATTCAAGAGGCTGAAGGCCAATGGCCATGCGCGGATAAAGGACGTCAAGAAGGCCAAGGTTGATGTAGAGCATTTTTGTTAACTTGGGGTTAGGGCCGGACACGTTGCCCCCCCCCCCCACACACACACACACCCTTTGATTGGGCTGGCCATGGCAGAGGATTTCTATCGGTTGATCCCATCCATGGGTCATGAACACACATAAAAATAGGCCAGTAAAATCCTGCCCCCCCCACACAATCAGGCGGTCAACTATACCCCTATCATTGCCTCTTGGAAAGGAGCTGTAAAAAATTACCCCATTATTTTAGTCTTTTAAAGGGGAGCCAGCAAAGTTACCCATTTCACAGGTTTTTGGATTGTACTCGGACCCCTATTTCATAAATTGTCTTCAAAGTTCAAATCATAAATAGGTCATGGGAAAATTCTAAAAGACCCTTATTTTCAATGATTTTTGGGTAAACCTCTACAGAGCAGCTCAATGTACTTCTCATATTGTGGAAGCTTTGGTACAAAAACCTGTTGGCAGAGTCATAAGGATTTTGTGTTGCTTACTGTTTGTTTGTTTGTTTTTAAGTAATGGATATATTATTTTATGAGTTGATATACAGTGGTGTCTAAAATTATTAGAACACCAAGCATATTTAAATGATTTTAGTAATTTTCATTCAGCTGACCATTAAATACCTATCAAATGGTTGGAATGTCTCGAATATCATCATTAGCTTTAAAAATAAATAACAAAGCCATGCGTTGGGAACTCGCCCCAGGCCTTTTTTTATGTTCACGATTGGAAATTAAAATTTGCCCACCTTGGTAAAGTGTCATAACGTTAAACATTTTAAGCCTTTCCCTCCAAAAGTATTTATATTCTGAAAGGAAATTTCCTGAGGATTTCAAAAATGGCATTCATAACAACACAGGGTGAAGTAGTTACATCTTGTGTAGGGATTTTTAAATTATTTTTGAAGGGCCCCAAATTTTTAATTCAGTGCCCCTATTTAAGTCCCCCGTTCCAATGACCCTTAATATTTCAACATATTTGAATTGCTTATGAAATTTCTTTTTAAAAATTTACATTTACAAGGAGTGTCTTCATTAAAGGAAAAAATAGTCTTAACCTTCAATGGGCATGGTTATTCATCTCACCACCAAGGGTGGGGGCGAATCCACCCTCCCCATTTGACCGAATTTTCTGAAACTGAGCATGTATTTGAGGTATATAAGAATAAATAAGCCTGCTAAGTTTAATACTTCTACCTCAAATACTTTTTGAGCAATCGGCTTATGTAATTGCCATTTTACTTTTTTTGCATGTGGACTACATAATACACAAGTCTATGGGGAAACCAAAAGCGCATAGCGCAACTGTTTTTAATGCTGCGCATTACCAGATGGTCGAAACTATATAAATTTGGAGTTTACATATTATACGTAAGACCCTATGCTAAAAAGTCATGAAAGCTCATGGCACACAAAATATATCTTTAATCTGATTTCGGCAAATGAACTAGGGCATTGATAATCCCATAGACTTTGTGTAGGTTCAGGTGTTCTAATAATTTTGGCCACCACTGTATATATACATTTTGTATATCAATTCTTGCCAAAGGTACGGTTTCATATATAGTGATATAAGCCTAAGTTCCCTTTTTTTTTGTAATCATTGTTTAATGTTAGTTACATCTTCGTACAGTATAATTCAGAAGCTCCTCTCATTGTAGATTTTTGTACTTTTCTCTGTTCACTATGTATTTCAGTATTATCATTGTATTTTATAACCATGTGTATTTTATGTTGTCTAATGATATGGACCTCTGCATTTGCAGCTTTGTCTGGAATAAAATCTTTAATTTAAAAAATATATATATACATTACTGTCTGGTCGTGTTTATAGCCTTTTAATTTATATGTTAACATTATAGCTATATACAATAAACAATCAACATTTCTTTAATTTGATATAATTAGAAAATGTCTCGACAATGAACTTATTATCAACCCATTACTGTTATTTCCGCATTGAAATACATTCATTTGAATGTTTATTTAAACTTAATTTTATATAGATCGTATTTTGAGCATATAAAGATTTGGTGGTTCATATTGAGAATCTTCCAATTTATTTTATACAAATATAAACCGGTCTATAATTTATATGTTCCTAACCCCCCCCCCCCCAAAAAAAAAAAAAAAAAAAAAAAAAAGAGAGAGAGAGAGAGAGATAAAGGGAAGGAGAAAGAGAAGAAGAAGGAAAGAGACAAAGTGTAAAGAGGGGAAAGGAGAAACAGAGAAAAAATAAGAAGACATATGAAATAAATACTGTTCCTAAAACCTTTCTCCAAATGAGAAATTTTGCTAATGAAAAGAAATTCGTTCAATGTATACTATTATGACTGTACTTGAAGAATTTGAACAAAATAAAAACGAAAATCCCAAACAAATATTGAATACAACTTTTTCTTGGTAATTAAGCCTAGACTAAGTCATTTTTGACATTGGAATACTAGACGTACTTATATTTGTTATAACATATTCTATATAAAAATTGAAAGTTTAGAATCGTAAATTGAATTGTCTAAGGGAAAATCTATCCATTGGGGCAGACATGCCTACATTGGCGGTTTTGCTGCCTCAGGGATTTTGGTCTGCGGGTTTTTGCTCCGACTTTTTCGAGGGGGAGCGAGTGGAGATGGTTATTATTGGGGCAATTTTTCTCCCGCTGCTGCTTGGGGGTTGCCATTTTGACGTATTAAGAATACGACTGTATTGAATAATTAAAGTGCCAGTACGTTATTGGAATACCACAAAGATAATTTCTGAATGATATCGTTTGGAATCATTTTACTATAAATACTTATTCCTGCCTCTGCCTGACTTGGCGTTAGGTGATGTGTTTGTGCAGGCTGCTTTATGGTCATTGAGAGACTACGTACCTAACCGGGATGCCTGATTTACCCCTTTTTCATTTCTTGGGAATAAACTCCCAAGATTTTGTTTTTTAATACACTCTGTTCTATTGGTGTGGACCTTGTGGTATGTCATCTCATGTGTAGATTGTCTTTATTTCTTTCTTTCTCAGATTATTTGAGTTGAGTCTTTAAAAAAAAAAAAAAAAAAAAAAAAAAAAAACACGCAAATGATAAGGCGTAAATATTCAAAATATGAATGAAAGCGCTGTAAAATATAAAAACAACAACAACAACATTAAAGTCACATGACCACGATCGGAGAACATCATAATAACCCTATGACCAGCTTATCAATTACACTGAAATAGATCACATACAATGTTTCTCATCTCTTAAATTGTTTATTAGGAGACAATGCCTGCTTCATGATGACGCAGCGGTCTTAAAGTCGGACCAATCGCAGTAGTCATATTATACTGAAATCTTCTTCAGTAAATATACAAACCTCTTCACTCTACATACATAATTTGAATCACAACGACCCCAATACAATGGGTCTTGTTCATCGCTTGCGTAACAGTTCTTTTCTTATTTCTCCTCCCTCTTTTATCGACGAGAGGTTTTTTATTCAGCTATATCGCTGAATATAGAGAATCAATGAGGTCTTTTTACTAGCGTTGACAGGCAACAAAAGCAGATTACCGGCTATTGTTGAACAGAAGAATAGAAGAGGCTCTATTTTGTTTACCTGAGTACTTCTGAGCAGAACACTCCCTCCTCTTTCAGTTTCTCTCCCCTCTCGCTCTCTCAATCTCTCTCTCTCTCTCTCTGCTTGTCTCTCGCTATCTCTCTCATCCCCATCTTAGCCTTCTCTGACCCTTCTTCCACCCCTCCTTTCTGCAGCTTCCGCCCTCCCCACCTTGTCTTGCGTCTTCCAGAGAATGAAAGATATATGTTTCGACAAGAATGAACTTTCTATCGAACATCATCGTGAAGTTTGGTCATTCAAAAGTTCTCGCTTTGACTTTTTCCTTTCTTCTTCTTCATTATCATTATCATCATCGTCGTCGTCATCATCATCATCATCATCATCACCATCACTGTCTCTTTCCTCTCCTTCTTCTTCTTCTTCCTTTTCTGTTCTCCTCACAATTTCTTTCTCCTTCTCATCCTCCCCCTTTTGCTTCTCATCTTTCTCCCTATCATGCTTTCCATGCCTCTCTCTCTCTCTCTCACTCACTCTCTCTCTCTCTCTCTCTCTCTCTCTCTCTCTCTCTCTCTCTCTCACTTTTGCATGTTTCGTGATAGGAAATTTAGGACAATTTAGAGATTTAGGAAAAGGGAAAATGTATAAATGGGCAGGTTATGCATCCCCCGGTGCATCCCTTCAAAACCAGGGCTGTCCACCCTACCAAACTTATTTGCAGGATGCACCCACCCACCCCACTCCCTGGCTGATGGTATAAAGACTATGCCTACTAATACGGTGGGTGTTTTTTTTTTTGTTTTTTTTTCTTCTTTTCGTCTCGCCTTTACAGAAAAAGATCTACGGAATAAACCCTCAAGAATATAGCGGTGCTATTAACATTGTAGTGGACATGAAAGAAATCGATCTAAGAACTGGGGTAACAAAAAACAGCGGTTTGATAATGGAGGTTGGGCGTGAAGAGAATTGATTTTTTTTTGAAAAACTCGAACATCGAGACCTACTTAACAACGTCTTTGTTATTAACTCATAGAGGAAATCTAATTATAATATACCTGTAATAGCCTATAGGAGCTGTAAAAGAAAACATCCACTTTTGATTATAAATAAATGAAAACTTAATAAAATCGTATCATGCCAGAATTTGCAAAAAAACTGAACAAAAAAATTATTCTGAAGATGAATTCTGATTTGCTCGGAATGATGTTTGAGGCTGATTGGTTAGCTGATTGATACATAACAAGACAATAACATTGTGTATCGCAGCTGAAATATCATAGCATTAACTTTGGGGGTGGGGAAGGGGGGGGGGCTGCATCCCCACATAAATTCGATTATTCTTGATCGCACGGTTTGCCCCCTCCCCCCCCACAGTCCCCACGATTGTAACCCGATGCTTTATAACAACTGATGTCTTGTCAATTTATGTGAAATCTAAAAAATGTAATCATCCTGTTGGACAAATGAATCTGTTCCAAATAAATTAGAATACCTAAACTTGATCCAAATCATGTCATTTTTAGTTCAACAAAAATAAAATCTTCAAGTACCTGAACGGCCAAAATAGAATAGTTTTAGTTGATATCCTTCTCCAGGGAAAGGTGTTATAAAGAGGGTTGACATAAACTAGATGGTATTATAATTTTTTATAATTTTCAATTCAATAATACATACTGTACTGCATGGGAAAAATAATGAGAAAAATCCACCTCTTATGGGAGGGGGAGGGCTTCTTCAGTGCTGTTTAGAAACAGTGTGCTCTCTTTTTTGTTTGCATTTGGTCTTTGCATAAATGGGTAACTATGCTGGGCGTAGACTTATTTTGGGCACGATCTTGGGTGAAATAACGCAATAATAACACAAATGCATAAAAAAGACAGCCCCTCCAGTTCGAAGTCATGATAATCTTTATATCGCAGACACAAATGTACTCAATGAAAGGCTAGGGTGGGTCGGATAGGCCCCCGTTTTTGTTTTGTCTTGTTTTGTTGTTGTTGTTTTTTTTTTA
>CALNVZ010003435.1:19706864-19731434 GCA_940671915.1 Paracentrotus lividus | reverse complement strand
AGAGAGGGGTGGGAGAGAGGGAGGAAGAGCGAGAGATACATTGGTTATTCAGGACTTAGAGTAGGCCTATAGGCACTTTTATAGAAATGAAAAGAAAATTGAGTTCCATTGATTAAAAGTAAGCCTATTATGGAATTTTAAGTACGAAAGAAACAAAACAATACATTATAAAAACAAAGCAAAAGAAAAACAAAACAAAACAATAAGACTATATGTTTTCAAAAACTGTTATAGATAGTATTTTGTGTTAGACAAACTTGGCGGGATATTGTTTCGGTTTGAGATTACAAATATTTCTTGCATTTCTCACAATTTATTACTTGGCTTTGAACACTAAACCCCCGGACCATACCACTAGGCCATCACATCTTCTTATTTATATATTCATTGACACAAATAAGACTTACGTTTGCATGGAATTATAATAAACCTCTCATGTTTTTGAGAAGTAATTATATCACTCAATACTTAGATTCAATCTTATATTCTGTGAAAAATTATAAATGCTAAATACTCCACAAAACAGTTATTTTGGTCTCTTATGATTTGAGGCCCCGTTGTTCTATGACGTCTTTACGCACTGTACATTGTTAGTAAACCTAAATTCTTTCTTTCCATCTACTTTTGTGTTTGAAGAGTGCGTTGTGTGGTATTGGTATTGGTTGTATTGGTTGTGTGTACAAGAAGAAGAATTGTGAAGTTGTGTGCGATGCGGGTTGGATGAGGATTATTACGTGCGTTATACTGTGTGGCGATGTACCACGGTGTTATGCATGCACGCACCTGTGAAAAGAGTGTCGCTTCAAAACTTTTGCGGAGTTGGAAAGTGTTGATTTATCCATCACGAAAGCGGAAATATGCACACCATTATTTTGGATTATACGACTTGGACATGTGGATTAATCACACAAGAAAGTGATGGTTGTTTTAAGTGATCAAAGTGGAGAAATCAAGCAGAATCGGCTATGGGTTGTGGGAGCGGCAAGCTGGCTCCCGACTCCCCCATCATTGATAAGAACATAGACTGGGTCAAAACCGTGGAAACTGGTGGTGTAGCTTATGGTGAAAACAACTCGTCGAAAGTAAGTCAGTATAATCGCATTAATAATGGCGAGAATAAAAGTCAGAGAAGAGCTAAATGGAAGGTTAAGTTTGACCCTCGAGTCAATGCTAAATATGACATCAAAGCTCTTATTGGAACAGGGACGTACAGTCGGGTTGTTCGAGTTGAACATCGCTCTACCAGACAACCTTATGCAATCAAAATGGTGGAGAAAAAGAGAGATGGGAAACAATTTTGGGAGGTTGAACTGACAATCCTACGTCGAGTGCGACATACAAATATTATCCAACTCTTAGAGGTGTACGACGGCAAGGACAGGATATACATGATTATGGAACTTGCGACGGGTGGAGAGTTGTTCGATAGAATCGTAACGAGAGGAAACTTCACGGAGCGCGATGCCACCCGCGTCCTCCATATGGTTCTGGATGCGATGCGATACCTGCATGGATTAGGAATAACTCACAGAGATCTAAAACCAGAGAACCTACTCTACTATCATCCCGGTAACGAATCTAAAATCATGATCACAGACTTTGGATTGGCAAGCTTTAGGAAGACGACTGAAAGCTTGGAAAATAACATGATGAGAACTATTTGTGGAACACCAGAGTATATCTCACCGGAGATATTACTGCGTAAACCATACACTCAATCAGTAGACTTATGGGCGATAGGTGTAGTCGCATATATTCTGTTGAGTGGACGAATGCCGTTTGATGATGATAATAGGACACGATTATATCGGAAGATACTCAGGGCCAAATACTCATTCACTGGAGATGTAAGTATTGTTTTTTTGTATATTTTTGTTTGTCTTTGTTTAAACGAAAAGCAGAAGAATCTTATTAAAGAAAACTTTGACGTATACCAAATTAGTTTTGCATACCTAACAAGAAATCTCTGAATTAGCAATTGACATGAGAAAACAAGGGGGTGTAAAATTTGAAATAACATCAGAGATTATGTACACAAAATAATTAATGACAAAATTACTTATTTGTCTAGATTATAATAAATATTGCAATTTATAAATTCCATTAAGTTAATGGAATTTAGTTAATGGAATTTATAAATTGCAATATTTATTATAATCTAGACAAATAAGTAATTTTGTCATTAATTATTTTGTGTACATAATCTCTGATGTTATTTCAAGTTTTACACCCCCTTGTTTTCTCATGTCAATTGCTAATTCAGAGATTTCTTGTTAGGTATGCAAAGTTTTGTTTTCATATCACTTTGTCACTCTGATCATTATTAAATGTAACTGCAACATGTACAAATGTAAATATTGTAGTCGACATGTACAAATATAATTTGTATGTTTCTGTCAGTGTCAACAATAACATCTTTATTTATCAGGAATCTCTCCTCCTCCTCCTCCTCCTCCTCCTCCATTTCTTTGTTATATAGTTGTACTACAATCTCCTGTTGATTCCCTTACATGTACTGTTAGATAAATAATGTGCCTTGTTTTCTTTGTTTCTCTTTTTTATCCTTTATTTCAAGCATAAGTGAAAGTCTTTCCTCTTGTCTAAAATGTACAAATGTATAAAGTGTCTCAAATATTTATTTTCCCTACTACATGCATCTCTGTCTTTCTGTCTCTGCTGCTTGCTCTCTAGCTAAAGCTTTATCTCCCCTCTCTCAAGTATTTTTGTATACTCACTATACTGTTGATCCTTTTGCTCATTTGTTGTGTATAATGTACATTATCATATGCATTTTGGCTAGATACAGGTGTATAAAAGAGCTTTATTTTATTCTGTTTGACATACATGTAAATTAAATGTTTTGATAAATATAGGGCCTACATTAGATACAGATTAAACAGAATATATGATTATGAATAAAACTGTCAATGTAATAACACTTAACAACACACATATCTTTCAAAAAATTTACATTGTGTATTCTCTTTTTTATTCAACATTTGAATGTTAAATGTATGTGAGATAATGTATCATTTAACATTGTCCATGTATCATACATGTGGTGCATTGGACATTAGGGAGAGAGTGGCGTCACGCGTATCCAAAACTAGGTCAATTTTTTATGGAGACAAAAGTGGAACTTTTTTTCCAATGCGCTGGGCATGGTCTGATCTCAAAAATAGTTCCACTCTAGCTTGACCTTGACTGCGCGCAACTAGTTTTGGATACGCGTGTCGCCACTCTCTCTATCTACCCACTCTGGGGCCTATGCTTTGGATACATATTTTTTACAGCAGATTTTTCTTCTTTTCTATTGCAGATATTAGCAAACCATAGTTAGTTTAGAACTTTTTTTTGCATTCTGATTTCTCTCTTTTTCATTAAATATTAATGTATTCTACTTTTTCCACTTTCATTTTCTTCCTGTGCCTTTTGATTCCCCTGTGTCCTCAGAAAGAGAGAACTTCTTTTCTTCAATGTACATACTGTATAGAACTCGTGATTTCTTTGTTTTAATCAAATGATAATGATGATGATGATGATGATGATGATGATGATGATGATGATGATGATGATGATGATGGTTGTTGTTGTTGTTGTTATTTTTTTTAAAGAGTATTAAATAATGTTATAGGCACCCTACATTGTACATTTGCAAGAACTTTACTAGAAGTTCATGAATGTATATCTTGGAGGAGTAAATTGGAATGATTGTAATTTCATCTGTATGATTTTTTTTCTTCTTGAGAATAGGGCCTATAATACAGTTTTTCTCTAAAAAATATTGCAATACCCTAAAATGATATACATATAATTTTGTTCTTTTTCATTCGATTTTGATGAAAGTTTCAGTGATTTGCAAATTGCTTGTTTGATTACACTGTATTTATTCATTAGCACACCCCTTTAAGTAAGTTAAAATGTATGTTGCTATAGACAGTGTGAATTACTTTTAAAAGTGTGTTGCTATAGCAGTGCTTAATATTTTAAATGCACAAGCCTTTTAATATAATTGCTAAGGTGAATTGCTATATGGTCTTCAGCAACAACTGGTCCAATTTCCAATTACATGTCATGTAGTCTAGTTTTCCCATTTGGAACACCAAATCTGTACAATGAGTGTGAAGAGGTACAAAATGCAAATTTGTAATATAAAGGCCTAAAAGGTAAAATTACTTTTAAAAAGTACATGGGCACAGCGCACATGCCATGTACCAATAGTAGTGCCTTTGTTCCGCTCTTCGAATCCTACAAACTGCCTCTACATTACAATGTAATTTTGAACAACACATGCCAGCCAAGGGCTAAAATGTCAGCACTCAAAAGTTTTGAAAATAAAGTGAGGTATGTGGAGTCTGGTTTCAACAAAAGACATTCACCAATCCCAACCCATTGTTATACAAGTTGTGTACTGTATACATGTACATGCTGTATACAGCCTTACACAGGGGAGTCGCTTGCTGCAAATCATTTACACACAGACAATGGTATTGTTCTGCTGACAGTACAGGTCAATAAAAATACTTTTTGACCTCTCACCTTGACTCCTTCTGGGAATGTGATAGTGTTGACCTCGGTAACCATGGTGATACCTAGTGCATTGTTCAGCAGAACTGTTGTTTGTTTGGAGAATGTCACTTTCAGTTATCAGAAAGTCATTGTTTTAAATTCATGTACATGTATACATATCATGATCATCTTTGATAATAAAAACACTTTTGTGAAGAAAAGTATGATTTTCCTCTTGAGACTTTCTTATGAGAGTTAGCTTTTTAGCTCTTATAAACTTTGTTGCTGTTGTTTTCATTTTGATTTCCAGATTATTTTCAGCTTATTTTACCTTTCCTCTGTGTAAAATTATGGGACCTCTTTCAATTTTAGCTTTTTTTTCCAGCTCCTTTTTCCAGCTCCTTTCAGCTTTTTCAGCTGCTTTTTTGTGATCACTCACACCAGAGGAACAACCATTTTTTAACGTCTTTTGGTATGACGCGGCCGGGGATCGAACCCACGACCTCCCGATTATGAGGCAGATGCTCTATCCACTGAGCCAACACATCAGTTGTCACTTCTGTCACTTCTGTTACTTTCTCTCTATTCTTCCTTCTTCAAAGTAGATGTAAATGTAGGGTAGAATAGTTTTGTAATTGATAATTATTCAAGACATTTTGGCAATTCTGTGACATCGTGTGTGAGGTACATTTGAAAATTGAAGAGTACTGTAAGCAATTCAAGGAAGGAATGATTTAAGAAATCATTGTCTTAAAAAATGTTCAGATGGACGTTTTTGCTGTTGATAAATTTGTTCTATTTTTACAATCAAGTTGCAGAAAATTTTCAAAAAATGATTCCATTAGCTGAGATACATGTAAGCCTATGTACAAAGTTTGAGAAAACATTTGTGACTAGTCAGAATGAAGGGAATCGATCATTTTGAAAGGCTTCAAATGATTACTCAGAATGTTCCTTTGATGACTCGTGACTAAGAGAATGAGTTTCTAAAAGATCAGCATACAGGGTGTCACAAAAATGATAACCGTAGAAAATTGCTATACAACCAATAAAATTAATAGGCCCTTGATAAATTTTCTTGACATGATATCATTAATACTGAACTGCAAACATTTTGGTTCACAGAATTTTTGTGGAAATTCACTATATTCCTATATTGTTGCAAAGTTACAACTCCATCCTTCAATACTTTTGTTTCACCTCAAAAATTCTGCATGCATGCAGGGTCCATCACTTTGTGACATACATTGTACTTTGTACATAGGAATACATTGTGTAGATGAGCATTTCTTTGAATACATGTAGGGCCTAATCCATTTCATAGGCCTACCTGTATATGAACTGTTTGCCTTATTGGCTTAAACAAAAAAGAAATTTTAAGCAATGCATGTGCTTGTTACAATTCCATAAAAATGTTCAGTACAATTGTGTTCAAGAAGTGCATCATGGCTATGCGTGAAATAACAAAAGTATTGAAAGGCTAAAAACTTAGCTGCACAGTTATGTTGTTGCCCACACATCTTTTGCAAATTTTTATTTTCTTTTGAAACACCTGGTACAGATTGACAGGCAAATTTCCCTCTAAATGACTCCATGTTTGTACCAATCACAAACCTGTTAAATGCGACATGTTCCCCTTTCAAGCTGGAAAAGATAAATTATGGATAATTGGACATTCCTACATACAGGTGTATCTATTGTATAGGTTTTTATATTCATGCCAATAATGATTGCTTGAAACAAGTTACACTGGCCACAGAACATTCCCCTACATGTATGTACATGGATACCTCTTGCTTCAGTTCAGATATGATCTTTTAAATAAAGTTGTATATTTGTATCACAAATAGATGCCCAATGACTACAGTTGTACCTCATTTCATTTTAAAAGATATGTTAAGCCTCTCCCTACAAAAGTATACATTCTGAAAGAAAATGTCTTGAGGATGGCAAAAATGGCATTCATAACAACCCAGGGTAAAGTAGTTACTTCTTATGTGGGGATTTTTAAATTATTTTTGAAGGGCCCTAAACTTTTAATTCAGTGGCCCTATTTAAGTCCCCTGTTCCAATGACCCTTAAAGGGGAAGTTCACCCTGGAATTTTATTGGTCTTAAAAAATGAAGAAAAATAAAAGAAAAATATGAGTGAAGGTTTGGAGAAAATCGACCAAAAAATTATGAAGTTATGAATATTCAAAGTTTTGATTCTGTGACGTCACATGCGAGCAGATCTCCTATTGTGTTGTGTAAATTCCATAAAATGTCATTTTTTTTTCAAAAGAAATTAATTATGTCACATGTGCGGTTGATATACCATCAAACATATGTTCATATACAAGACTATATTAAATTGACCCATTCCTTTATCAAGAACCATGATAAAAAGACAAATTTATGGAATTTACATACACAACCAATGGGAGAGCTGCTCGCACGTGACGTCACACAATCAAAATTTTAAACATTCATAACTTCGCTATTTTTTGGTCGATTTTCTTCAAACTTTCACTAATATTTTTTAATTATTTTTCTTCATTTTTAAGACCAATAAAATTCCAGGGTGAACTTCCCCTTTAATATTTCAACATATTTGAATGAATTGCTCATGAAATTTCCTTTAAAAAAATTTACATTTACAAGGAGTGTATTCATTAAATGAAAAAATAGTCCTAACCCCTAACGGGCATGGTTATTTTGGTTATCTCACCACCAAGGGTGGGAGCGAATCTACCCTCCCCATTTGACCAAATTTTCTGAAACTTACAATGTAGCATGTACAATGTATTTGAGGTATATTAGAATAAATAAGCCTGCAAAATTTTATACTTCTACCTCAAATACTTTATGAGCAATCGTCATATGTCGTCATATATTCAACATATTTGAATTGCTCATGAAATTTCCTTTAAAAAAATTATATTTACAAGGAGTGTATTCATTAAATGAAAAAATAGTCTTAACCCCTAACGGGCATGGTTATTTTGGTTATCTCACCACCAAGGGTGGGAGCGAATCTACCCTCCCCATTGGACCAAATTTTCTGAAACTTACAATGTAGCATGTACAATGTATTTGAGGTATATTAGAATAAATAAGCCTGCAAAATTTTATACTTCTACCTCAAATACTTTTTGAGCAATCATCTATGTAATTGGCATTTTACTTTTTTGCATTTGGACTACACAAGTCTATGGGGAAACCAAAAGCGCATAGAGCAACTGTTTTTAAAGCTGCGCTATTACCAGATGGTCGAAACTAATTTGGTGTCTTACATGTAGGTATACGTAAGACACTATGCTAAAAAGTCATGAAAACTCATGGCACACAAAAGATATCTTTAATCTGATTTCGGCAAATGAACTATGGCATTGATAATCCCATAGACTTTGTGTAGGTTCAGGTTCTAATAATTTTAGTCACCACTATATACACAATAACAGATTTCATACATTTAAGACAAATTGCATAAATTACAAAAGTAATGATAAAGTACACGTCAATACAGGCATAGAAATTAAAACATGAAAAATACATTACAAATAACAAGAACAGCATCAAAACAATACCGGTACATAATGGAAGCTTTAAAAAAAATGGAAATTGAGGAATACTGCAAAAAAAAATTAAATGTTTTTTGTCGAGGCTGTAATCCTCTGTAATTTATAGGCAATGGAGGAGGGGGTACAAAACAAAAACAGTAACATACATGTTAAGAAAGGGAGAAATAGAAGGAGAAAATATCAAAGGGACAAGAGTCTGGTTTTAACTAACATTATGCATGGATATAGTAGGTTTAAAGATTTGAGGTAATGAGATGTTTTTTAAGTCCTTTTTTAAATGAAATTCAGTTTTGAATATCAAAAGCCACATACTTTAATGTTATTGATATTCCAAACTGAATTGCTTAGTATGCAATTGCTGAAGGATGTGTTCCCATTGGGAGATGACTTAATTGTCTTGTGCTCTTGTACTTAAATCATCTCAAAAACCATAGCGTCTCAAAGCTTGCTGGATATCTAATTGTTGTTATTATTTTTAGCATTGTCATCATTATCTTCATCATTGATATTATTATGATCATGGTCATTATATATCATTACTGTTTATTGAATTAATTGATTGTATTCCAATGCAGCCTTCAAAGAATGTGTCGCAAGCTGGCAAGTTCTTATTGATAAGTTATTCCTAATCAACCCATCTGAGAGACTGACAGCATCTCGAAAACTTGCTAGATAACGATCATTACATTATAATTATGTATTTTAATATCTGAATGCAGCCATGAAGTATGTATTGCCAGCTGGCAAGGACTTCATCAGTAAGTTAGTCCTGATCAACCCATTCTGAGAGACTGACATCATCTCAAAGCACTTGAAAGCATTGCCTGATCAATAATGATCATTACTATTAATTATTTTAATATCTCAATACAGCCATGGAAAGATGTATCAGATGCTGGCAAGGAATTCATTGATAAGTTACTCCTAATCACAGGCGTAAATCTGCTCGCTCTATCTACATGTATTAATCTGGGGGGATGACGCTTTGTATTATTATGTAATATCCCCCCAGATGAAAAGCATTCTTTACGGACTGCTACGGCCATTGCTCCTAACCAACCCATCTGAGAGACTAGCGTTACTTTGACTGATCATTACTATTATTATTATTTTCATATCTCATTGCAGCCATGGAAGGATGTATCACCAGCTGGCAAGGACTTCATTGATAAGCTACTCCTGATCAACCCATCTGAGAGACTGACAGCATCTCAAGCTCTCAAGCATCCTTGGGATCATTACCATGGCAGCTCAGTCCAGTCTCAAGAACCTTCAACGCTCCATCAGTCAGAACTGGTTGAAGCATACCTCTACCCGTAGCCGTTCTGCACGCTCTACCCGATCCAACCATTTCCAGCAAGTCGTCTAAATCTCTCGCGTTCAAACCGCGGACAAACGAGTCAAGGCCAAGGATCTGGACAAGCTGGCTAAAGGAGATAAAGAAGGTACATGTATGTTAGCAAATACAATGTGTAGTGTGATGCCCATTGAATGGTGTAAGGGATGGCCACTGCGATATGTTCAAGGATATATCTGACTTTGGTGACATGACAGTTGCTCTTGCAACAAGTGGATCCTGGTTTATATCATCTGAAATGGAGGGTTAGGGTTTTATGTTAGGTACGGTAAAGTACATTTGAAGTTAGTCATACGATAGTGTGTGGAATGTACATGTACAATGGAACAAATGTCATAGAATGTTAAAATTGTATTCAGTTTCCTTGACTTTATAGACATTATTACTTTATAACAAGGTAAAGAAAATTTCAATTGAAGAGATTTTATTTTGAATCTGGATATAAAGCCCTCTTTGTAGAAAACATGTTTTGGAGAAAGTCCAGCCATTTTTTCATAATGTTTTTTTTACATTTTGCTGATTCAAATTGCTGACCTCTTCCAGCCTTCATACTGTGTGAATCCGTTAACAGTTTTGCATCCTCAATGGCGGATCCAGGTTTTAAAAAAATAGAGGGGGTGCCAGGCCCAATAAGCCGAAATTTTCCTCTTTTCAACATGTACAATTCAATTGTTGGTTTCAAATTGTAGAGGGGCACGCGTCCCCTGTCCCTTTGCCTGGATCCGCCACTGATCCTGTACGAAAGGTGAAAATGGAACTGTTTATTTTGATACGATTTTTTTTTTCTTCAGGAAACAAAGTCATCTGATGTCAAGAATGGAAGAACATCTAGCACGCCGGACAAGACTCCCAAGGCTCACAGTCTGAAACCATTACCTGGTATCCCACATCACCCAACATCATCATCATCCTCAACATCATCCAGGAATGACCAGACAGGTACGCATTCTAGGAGTAATCACTCTGTCGTCGTAACACCAAAGAGTGACCAGTCCCTCGTAACTAAAAAGGGTGACCCGAGGGTTGTTGTAACTCAAAAAGGTGACCAGTCTGTTGTTGTAAATCAAAAGGTTGACCAGTCGGTTGTTGTAACACCTCGGAGTGATCGGTCAAGCTTGACGCCAACTGAAGACCATCCTTTATCCAAGGTCAGTATTGACCATCATGTTTCCAGACCAAGTGTGCTTCCTCCACTCAAACTCCAGAAGACATCATCTTCATCTTCAGCAAGATGAGTCCATCCTCGTCAAATCCAAGAGACCAAGAGACACCTGAATGGCTTGAGAGAGAGTTTTGAGTAATATTGTGTAACAGTTTAAGGTTAAATGTAGGAATAGGAGGGGAGGGTACATCCCCAAAACAGAGTTGTTGGGCTCATCTGAAATATTAGATGATTTCACATGTTCTCACCTTGAGCAAAATGACACTATCCTCTTCACATGTAAAGAATAAAGTTATGATTGATAAAAAGTCACAATTGATTTTATCTCGGTACCCTCATTCAAAATGCAGGTACATGTACAGTCATGGATTAAGATTGGGATATGATTAAGATTAGGGTAAGAGCTAGGGTTAGGATTACGATCATCAACTTTGTGGTTCATGTACCTTGTCCATGATGAGGCTACCGAGATGATATTGTTCATAACTTTTTATCCATCGTAAGTCTTGATGTTGCCGGGCACAAGACAGATATCTCAGTGACTGAAACAGATGTGATGTATCATCTTGAGGCCAAATATAGAAATATAAATGTACAGTAAACAAAGTTGTTTTTCCTAGTAATGATAGGAATTGGGGCACATACACGGACAGGTCTCAATGTGATCTTGTTGCTATTTTTCAAAACTAGATTTTTTTATTTTTTTTTAGAACCAGCAAAAATTACGACATTACTGTTATGACATCACACTTGCTCTGTTTGCTTCAAGGTAGGTCCTGGCATAAAAAGCAGTGAAGCCACTGCCTTTTTCTCACTGTGTTTAATTTCTCTCTGTTTTTTCTGTAGATGTGGATTAACCTGGCAAGTTGCCAGTTGAATTTGGCCTAGGGTAGGGGATTAAATTTAAAAACTGTACTAGCGAATTTAGACTTGAAAATATGTAGATGATTTGTCTTGAGATCCAATAAGTAAGACATTTTCATCAGATCTAATATGTTCTAATACAATGTATTATCAGCTTTATAAATCAGACTTCAATCATTTTGTTTACATTTTTATATATTTTTATAGTAAGATGACATGAATAGTGTACATACATGTATATGTAAAAAAAGAAGACAAATTTAGATGAATTTAGGATTGAAATATTTGTATTCCATGTAGGATAGTCATTGATTTCTCTATGAATGTCATTGACACTGTGGCCTCATAATCCACAACTAAATCAACATTGTCAATTAAGTCCAATTTGCTGACTCTCTAGGCCAAAGAATTGCATTCACAATGTAATGTCGTTATTGTCATTAAACATTTTGTTTATCACAAGCGCTGAATGACACATAACTTAATTACATGCAATGTGTACTACAGTATGGGAGGCTCTCAATATCTATAAGGCAATTATGATTTCTAAAACCAGTAGTAAGCTTATTATTGGAGTACATCAGTTAACAGGTCTGGTCTACATGTATTAGATCAATTGACAGAAAGTATTTATTCTGATTTCTTTTATTCTGTCAGATGACAATCGAGAAAATTATACGCATACATGTATAGTTGGCTATTACATGTTAGTTTATGTACATTTGCTTTTGAAGACAATATAAATAGAATGTAGTAAGCTCAACATGTTAGCTGTGCTGGCAATTGAAATTCATTATTCAGTTACCATGGGAGATGAAGTGAGATTAATATTTTTTTTGAAATCTTAGTTAAAGTAAAAAAAAAAAATATCACTTGTTTATTTTTACACACAGGTTCAGTTTACAGTCATAGAAAGATACTGGTAGTGTAAATGTCTCCAGGCCAATGGTCCTGGGGGCATTTCATCGAAGGACTTGTCGGACATTTTATCCGACAAATTTACTCTCAGCCAATCAGATGCAAGCATTTCAGTAGCTTATATAACAGTTTGTCTGATAAAACGTCCGACGAGTCCTTTCATGAAATGCCCCCCTGGTTTTGAAAAGTTTGCAATGAAATAATTTATCAATCACACAGTAATATCAATTATCGTATATCTTGTAATATTATAAATCATAAATTTCACATATCCCACGAAAAAGGGGAAATATTAACCACTGAAGCTTTTCAATATTTCACTGATCGGAGTTAAAAAAAAATGAAACAAAAGTCCAAAACAATTATCAATGTAACTAAGGACTCTATTCTGTGCTGGCAGAAAGAGATTGTAAAGACGTTGGTGTAATTTTAGTTTCACAAATTTTGTTTTGCGCAATGCCCTCATTCTGACATAGACTGATTCTATGTTGGCCAATCAGCATGCTTTATTATTACTTTTCTCCATGCATTGTTTACCCTAGTTACAGTGATTGTAGTTTCACATTTTTGTTGCATTCTTGCGTTGGCTTCGATGAGTGCAAGATCAAAATATTTCAGCCAGTTATGTCTTTTTCCATGCGATATTTCAATTTGTTTTCCAAACCACTTGTCCATAAATATAACAGATTTACACGAATTATAATGATATAAATATTTTGTTACAATTCATTCAACTATTGGTATTTCAACCCATTGAGGACTGGGCCGCAAATATATTGGGCTCAGGTCTACAGGGAATGAGGTCTACAGGAAATGTGTGTTTTAGCTAAATCAGCCCGCCCCAACATGTTAATCATCTTGTACTTATGTAAACATATTGAAATATTGAGAATAAATGTGTGTCTGTCAGATGATGTACAATGCTTCTGTGTACATATTGTACATGTAGTACAGTGTAAACTATGTGAACAAAAGGACAGTTCGATATTTATTTGTTACAATCATTGGGAAAATCATCTAAAATTGAAGAATATTCAAGTTTGTTATACTGCTCGTGTGTACAGTATGTCACGTATTATTTCTTTGTGTTGTTTACGTTATTACACATGTTTTTCAATGGCAGTCCTGTAATGCATGTCTGATTGCCTATAGCAAAGTTTATTTATCTTCTTCTGAAAACTATATTCATACAGTAACTCAATAAGGTTGAATATACCTTGTTAACATTTAATGCTATCACAATTTATTTCAAGATTCAGTTATAAACAAGACACGTTGAAAACAACCAAGTTTCTTTTGGCTTTGTGGTACATACATCGACATCAATGTATTCATTATAGTCATATGCAATTGTCATATGATTTGCCAGAAGAAGGCGCAAATAACATCCTCACAGACGCCAAGAAATTTGATTAATAATTTGATAACAAAATATAGGGTAAGTCTTAGCTATTTTACTGACAATCAAAGAGTTAATTATGAAAAGATTCTACTCAATATTTTTTTCATGTTTTGGGTAAAATTTCAGAAGTTATACCCCAAACCATGAAAAATGATCAAGATGATTCTTTTCATAATTAATTATTTATGGTAAATTATTTGTTTGTAAAAACAGGACAAAGTTGCAAATTTAGGTTGGACTTACCCTATCACGATAGCAATGAAATAATTATAGTCAATCGTACTTTAAATTGATAGAAAACGTAAATGTGTTGGACACAACCAAATAGATATATATAACCTTAAAATGTATGTTATAAAAGTGTGTGCTAGCTTTGTTGAATTTATGCAAACAATGGGTTCTTAGTGTTCTTTTGTTTATAATAAGCGCTACAAATTAACATGAATTGTGTGTAGCTGTATTATTAGTTCAATAAATAATCACACAGTTAAATCATGCACAAATTTGTGTGGGTCTACACAATCAAAATATTATTTGATAACGACTTTGTAGAATGGTTTCAAAGGCAGGCCTTTCACTGGTAACCGTACTTGAGTGACTAAATGGAGAAATAGATATATAAAATATTTGCATATACAATGTATGTAATTATTGTAATTCATGATAATATAATCTTCAAAATCCTTTTTAATTGTTTTTGATATTTGGTCACCATTCATAACTCAGTGAAGAACCTGGTTTTATATACAGTGTATTATCACAAGTATATGAATACTAAGAAGTGAATAGAATATATATTAGTTTTATAGGTTATATGATCTGCATGTGTATCTAATCGACCTTCTTTATGGTGTGCCTGTTATTGAAAGGTATATAGGAATATGGAGATACAGACATCCAGTTAATTGCCAAAGAATTTTAGAGAGAATATAGTTGTAATTGGTTCCTTGTGTATAATATACAAACATTTTGAAAGAAATTGGCTTAATCAGTATTAAAATGAAGACATCGTGTATCAATTCGTGTAGAGATGGATTTTTCATGTTAATACCATTTTTAATGTAATCGAAAGAGTATCAAATTTGTGAACATAGTTACGTTATAATTCATTAAATGTATGAAAATATAGCAAATTGCATACCTGTAACTTCCAATTTAAGTACTATAAAATAATTATGTTGATAAAGAATGGGATACAGTGATGAGAGACAGAAGGAAGAGAAACAGAGATGAGAAGAATAAGAAAGAGAAACAGATGAGAATACAAAAGGAAGAGAAGCAAATACCAGAGACAGAATGAGAGACGGAAGGGAGAGGGACACAGATAAAAGATAGAAGGGAGAGAGAAAGAGATGGCAGACAGAAGGGGAGAGAAAGGGATGAGAGACAGAACGGATAGATAGAGATACGACAGACAGCAGGGAGAGAGAAAGAGATGAAAGATAGAAGGGAGAGATTAGGGAGATGAGAGACAGAACGGATAATAATAGAGATACGAACAGACAGGGAGAGAAAAGAGATGGCAGACCAGGGGGAGAGAGAGAGAGAGATGAAGAAAGAAGGGAAGAAGACAGAGATGAGAGACAGAAGAGTGAGATAGAGATGAAAGATAGAAGGGAGAGAACAGATGAGATACAAAGGAAGAGAAGCAAATACAGAGAAGAAGTGAGAGACGGAAGGGAGGGGGACAGATATGAAAGATAGAAGGGAGAGAAACAAGAGATGAGAGATATAAGGAAGATAAACAGATGAGATACAAAAGGAGAGAAGCAAATACACGAGGACTGAAGTGAGAGACGGAAGGAGAGGGACAGAAATGAAAGAATAGAAGGGAGAGAAACAGAGATGAGAGATAAAGGAAGATAAACAGATGAGATACAAAAGGAAGAGAGCAAATACCAGAGACTGAAGTGAGAGACGGAAGGGAGAGGGACAGATTATGAAAGATAGAAGGGAGAGAAACAGAGATGAAGATATAAGGAAGAGAAACAGATGAGATACAAAAGGAAGAGAAGCAAATACCAGAGACTGAAGTGAGAGACGGAAGGGAGAGATACAGAGATGAAGAGACAGAAGGAAGAGAACATAGATGAGAGATATAAGGAAGAAACAGATGAGATACAAAAGAAGAAGAAGCAATACCAGAGACAAAAGTGAGAGACGAAGAGAGAGGGACAGAGATGAAAGATAGAAGGGAGAGAGAAGAGAGGCAGACAGAAGGGAGAGAGACAGAGATGAAAGATGGAAGGAAGAGATAAAGAGATGGCAGACAGAAGGAGAGAGAAAGAGAAGAGATACAGAAAGGGGGAGAATAGAGATGATAGACAAAAGGAGAGAGACAGAACTGATAGATGGAGAATACGACAGAGAGAAGAGAGAGAGAAGAGAGATGAAAATAGAAAGGAGAGAGAGAGATGAAAGATAGAAGGGAGAGAGATAGGGATGAGAGGCCAGAAACGATAGACAGAGACGACAGACAGAAGGGAGAGAGAAAGAATGAAAGTAGAAGGGAGAAGAGAGAGATGACAGACAGAGGGAGAGAGAGATAGAGACGAGGGACAAGGGAGAGAATGAGAGACAGAAGGGAGAGAGACAGATTATGAGAGACAGAAGGGAGAGAGAAGATATGAGAGACTGAACGGATGATAGAGATACGACAGACAGAAGGGAGAGAGAAAGAGATGAAGATATAAGGGAGAGAGATAGAGATGGAAAATAGAAGGAGAGAAAAGAGATGAGAGACAGAACGGAGAGAGAGACAGAGATGAGAGACAAAGGGAAGAAAGAGATGAAAGATAAATGAGAAAGACGGAGATGAAAGATGAAGGAGAGAGACGGAGATGAGATCAGAAGGGGAGAGACAGAGATGAAGATAGAAACGGATAGATGGAGAATGACAGAGAGAAGAGAGAGAGAAAGAGATGAAAGTTAGAAAGGAGAGGAAAAGAGATGAAATAGAAGGGAGAGAGATAGGGATGAGAGGCAGAACGAGATAGATAGAGATACGGACAGAACAGAAGGAAGAGAGAAAGAAATGAAAGATAGAAGGGAAAGGAGAGAAAAATGACAGACAGAGGGCAAGAGAGATAGAGGACGAGGACAGAGGCAGAGAGACAGATATGAGAGACCGAAGGGAGAGAGATAATATGAGAGGACTGAACGAATAATAGAGATACGACGACAGAAGGGAGAAGAAAGAGATGCAAAGATAGAAGGGAGAGAGAAGAGATGGAAATAGAAGGGAGAGAGAACAGGGGAGAGTGAGAGACAGAACGGAGAGAGAGACAGAGAATGAAGACAGAGGGAGAAGAAAGAGATAAAGAAGATGAGAGAGAACCGGAGATGAGAGATGAAGGGAGAGAGACGGAGATAGAGTCAGAAGGGGGAGAGACAGAGATGAGAGATAGAACGGAGATGGAGATACGACGAGAGAAAGAGAAGAGAAAGAGATGAAAAGGTTAGAAAAGGAAAAAAGAGGAAAGAGAATTGAAAAAAGATAGAAGGGAGAAGAAATTAAGGGAATGAGGCAGAACGGATAGATAGAAGATACGACAGACAGAAGGGAGAGAGAAAGAAATGAAGAAAGAAGGAGAGAGAAGATGACAGACAGAGGGAAGAGATAGAGACGAGGGACAGAAGGGGAGAGAGATGAAGAACAGAATGGAGAGAGACAGAAAGGGAGAGAGATAGATATGAGAGACTGAACGGAATGATAGAGATAGGCAGACAGAAGGGAGAGAGAAAGAGATGAAAGATAGAAGGGAGAGAGATAGAGATGGAAAATAGAAGGGAGAGAGAAGAGAGATGAGAGAACAGAACGGAGAGAGAGAGCAGAGATGAGAGACAGAAGGGAGAGAGAAGAGATGAAAAGATAGAATTGGAGGACGGAGATGAGAGATAGAAGGGAGAGAGAGGAGATGATGAGTCAGAAAGGGGGAGAGACAGAGAATGAAAGATAGAAAGAGAGAGAAAAGAGATAAGGGGAGGGAGATAGAAGGGAGAGAGATTATAGGGATGAAGACAAACGGATAGATAGAGATACGACAGACAAAAGGGAGATAGAAACAACATGAAGATAGAAGGGAGAGAGATAGAGATGAACTATAAGAATCGGAAGTGACAGAGATGAGAACAGAAGGAGAGAGAGAGAGAGAGATAAGAGACAGAGTTTAGAGGATAAAATAAGACATACTCGAAAGATAGATAATACGCCGATTAGACATGGTTATTTTGCCTGGAGAGTATTTGGTTTAATCTTTAATCGATAGACGCCGCGCATAATGTTTCGTCTTTATGTTACCTTTAGTTAAGCAAAAACCCTTGGAACAAGCAATGGCTTTAATTTGTGAAAACGAAACCCCAAAAAAAAAATAAAACATAAAATCAATATAAATAGATCAAGGGGAATGGATTATTAATCAGAAATGTATGGTATTTTAATATTGCCATCACTCCAATAGATAATGTAACCATGAATTTTATCATTTTAGGTTAAAATTGGCTCTATATCGTCAGGTTAGATGTATTGAGCAACCTCTAACTGTAACCCAACCTAAAATCTGCTCTTTACCTAACCCTAACACCAATCCTAATTTTTAAAATATCCACTTTCTTTTTCATTGTTATTATTGGTCTGTCTGTCTGTCTCTATCTCTCTCTCTCCTCTCTCTCTCCTTCCCCCCCCCCTACTCTCTTCTCGGTTTAATCATGCAGTATTCATTATAAATGTGAAATAGTTTCAATGTTTAAGAACTCCATCGAAACAGATATTACAGGTCGAGAATGCAAAAATGGAGTAGTAATCGAACACCCATTACAAAAACAACCAAACAAATAACAAATACAACAAATTGGGGGAGAACTGGGTAATTAGGCCCTGGGTAATTATGGCCCTTTGTCTCGAAGCTTATTCTGTGCTTGGCGTTATCTCAATTGATATCTAATTATTTTCACATGCTAGCTAAACTCTCCACAACATCCAATACGAGAAAAATAAGCCATTACTCGTCAAATTTGTGCTTAGGGGAGCCTAAAATGTACGCAATATCACAAGTTCTGTTTCGTTGGGGAAGTGGCAACCGAGTCTGCTTTTTTATTTGGGTTGGATGTGGTCATTAATTAAAACCATTTAAAGATGAAATTTAATTTGAACAGAAACAATAGGAACTAACAACCCAAGAAACAAAACTTCCGACTGAAATCTTCAATAGTAGAAGCTTAAGAGGATCAAAATTGAAAAAATGTACTTGTGGGAATATGCCCCAATGCATAAACAAGATGTATAGCGAGAGGGGACATTAACTTGTATAATTATGTGCAAAATAATGTTAATGCTATGACTTGCAGATTTCAACTACTTTGGCTGAACCAATTATTTGAATTAATATCATGTTGGTGGTTGGTAAGTGGTAATAGGAAACCAACAACATTTATTATACGTTAATAATATAGTTTCCCGGCGATTTAAACTCATTCATCGAATCGTTATATGTTCAGCCAATTTAAACGATACCTTCCCGGATCGGGGCTATCGGTAATTTAAGTTAACGTTTAGAAGCAATCGATTTTCGTTTATTGTTCTTTTCATAAATCCGTTAATTGAATTCATTCGTATCGTTTAGTGCGATCAAAAGTGTTTATGTGCCAGTGAACTCGTTCAAGTGCATGAAATATCAATTCGTTGCCATTAAAAAAAATTCCCAGCTGTAAAAAGAAGGGAGGTGAGCTTCCATAGCAGTCAAATTCGTTTTTAGACATCCTAATTTAAAACGTTTTAGGCCTATCCGTATGAACACACGAAGCACAAGGGGTGGCGCCCATGGTAAACTACAAAATAAATTTAAGCAATATAATTTGTGGGGAGGGGGCACATTTTTCTGATAAAGGGGCACTTTACCTCAAGTGGATAATGACAAATTTATGGATAGGGAGGGGCTAGGTATAAAAGTAGTGTTTCAAATTTATTATGCTGTTCAATATATTATTTTTGAGAAGATTAAAGTGGCCCCCTTTTAAAAGAAAAATGTACATTTTGGAGTTAAGCAAACATTTAAGTTTTAAGAGCTAAGTGTAAAATTATTGCCCATGATAAGTTAAATATCGCATTGAATAAGTATTTTTAAAAACATAAGTGCTAGAAAGGGCATAAAAATACGTTAGAGGGATATGTAAATAGCTATATGTTGCTTCTGACAACACACTTTTACAATAATTGCCTCTCGGCAGGCAGAGTCATATCAATTCTAGTTGTAAAGCTTAAGAGGAAGAGGGCGGCTATCAACTCTACTGCAATCAAACGCTGCAAGACATTTTTATTTTTGCACAGTTTTTATTCTTTGTTTTCTGAGTATGGCGAACTACCTTTTCAAAGAAATGATCAACTTGAATCAATATCGCCCCTAAGAGTCTTTTTTTTTCAAAAATAGGATATACTTACTGCAAACTGGAAAAAAAAGTCCTGTCACTTGTGTCAATTCGAAATCCTAAATCAGATCAAATTCCTGTACAATATTGTCCAATTTGTCTCTAAAAATTGTGCATAACGCACATAATTTCTTCCTGGATAACGCACAATTAAATATTCAGCTTAATGAAGCAACCGTTTTAAAAGCTTGAATTCTCACCTTTCCAGAGATGGTAAATTCATTTCGATTGTTTAAGAAAAATCCTGTTCACTTTGAACATTGTCACAATAGAATCTTTACTCGATGGTCGATATTTCCGGCATATCTACAGCATATCGCTGTGGACGGCGTTTCGGCAAGAGGTGACAAGATCACTACTTATATCAAATCATCGTTTGGAACGTTCAATCTATGTGAAATCAAAGATTTCTGATTACAATTTCATCACAATATAGTTATAAGCTGCCAAATGTGGCTATTTCCTCATCTGGTCTTGGAGAATCTATTACTAACAACATTATAAAGTTATTAATTTCTTCATCTCCATGTGACGAGTAGATTGCTGAACCGAACGGTATAATACCATTTCCAGCCGCGGGGAAGTCTTCCTAAAGCGAGTTTTTGTGAGCAATTTATATTGCAGCAGCTGTATAATTTCCTACGCTTGTCATCGTATTTCCAAACGTCGCTTCGTTGCGTCTGGCCTCTTAGATAATGACGCACCTTGTTAATTACGGATATAATGCCGCACATTGGTATACGTTAATCTTTACCATTTTACATAGAGTAGAATTGATTATGAATTGGTCTCATGCGTATGCTTGGTATTCTTTTTTATGCGAAGATCAACATAGTGACGCAGCGGAAAAATTTGGGTTAGAAAAGAAACTGTGGAGGGAAAAAGGGTTCTTTTTAAGTAAACAAGAGTGCCTTTTTTTACAAAAATTTGTCGGTGGGCCTTTACAAGAAGTCTAAAAGGTTTTTTTTATATAATATGAAAGGTGTCCTTTGTAGCCAAGAAAAAGGCACTTTTAGTAACGAAAGGGCAATTTTTAATTCTTTTTTTGCTGGATTCGTTCGTCCAGAACGTCATCTGTAACGTCACAGGGTACGTATATTGGTCATATATTGTCGATCTTGGGGCATCTTTTCTCTCTCTTTTTTTTCCTTCCTTGTTTTTTTTTTTTTTGTTGTTGTTTTGTTTTGTTTTGTTTTTGTTTTTGTTTTTTTGCTGGGTGATTGGGCCGCGTCCCTGTGTACGAGCTATTTGGTCTAATCTTGAATTTTATATAATACTATACTTGTCACTTGGTCTATAAGCCAAATCAGGTATCCAGGGGCCAGCGGGAAAGCCCCCCCCTCCATCCCCGCAAAAAAAAAAAAAAAAAAGGGAAAGAAAAAGATGGAAAATGGTAGGATAAAAAAGATTGCCGACCGACTGACCATACTAACCCCCCATCATGGCCGTTACACTGATGACCCTTGTAGATGGCCGAAGGCCGGAGAAATTTTAACACCCGCCACCTACAGCCCTCATGATATGCCAATTTCTAATGAATAAGTGAGGATGGGGGCTGCAGCCCTACTCTGTTTATACACATATTATTGTATTTTTTTTTAGTAAACGTTCGTTTCGAGCAGATATGAGTTTTGAATTCATTCTGATAAAAACGCAAACATTTAATCAGCTTAATGTTTTTTGTTTTGGTTTTGTTTTATCTGTGCGTCTGTGTTTTCTGCAACAGGCTCCGCCTTCCCCCATGTCACCTCTTTTCTGACAAAACCTTCACGGCCCCCTCCCCAAATTTTATTTCCTACCCGAACCTAACATTCCTAATTTGTAGTACAGTTACTTTCTAAAGTGGATGCGCACAAACGAATTTTGAAATTCACGCAGAGACGGGAATTACGAATGGACGAGGATTGAGCGAACATTGACGAATGCGACTGCCACAACGCAAATTCGTCGGCACAATTTGCAATTCGAGCGATTTTGCCTATAACAAAAATTGAACGATACTGTTCGGATACTATTGAATATTAATCGCCAAATTTTAAGGTCAAAGGTCAAATTGTCCGGCAGCTCCACTCCGTTAGGTAGAATGCGTGTGTAAGCGCCGTTAATGTTATCATCTGGGATGATTTAGCTGAAAGAATTGGCGTTAATTGCTGTCAAATTTCACCCTGAGGGGAGTGCTGGGTCACTGGATTTCTATGTGCGTCCACACTTGTGTTTTTGGTTAGCCGAAAGATAAAAAAAAAAAAAAAATCGACTTTAATTTTTGTTCTTATATGAAAGATGTCTCTTTTGTTTGTGACGTCCCTAATAAAGACAAATAAATGTAATTGCTCGATTAGGCGGCGCGTTATTTAGTTTAGGCCTATTTTTACCATATTCTCACGCGATGACTGGAACTCATCGTATTCATTACAACACAACACCCTCAATTTATGCCAGAAAATTGTAAAAATACAAACGTGCGCAGCTTATAAGTCTAGCCCGTTGATCATAATTTATATCTTTACTGATTTTGGAGCCGGAGCGAGTTTGTCGACGATATTGAGATGCATGTTGGTAATCTGAACGTACTGGCACTATATCAGGTCGCTCGAATTGGATTGAAGGGTGTTTGATTTTGGCTACACATAAACGACTTTCATTGCAGATTTGTAATCGCGATCACATTCCGGACGAAAGCGCTTGAAAGAAATGTCTCAATTGATCGGAGATAGTTTAATACTTGACCGGAAAACTATAATAAAAATGATAATAATATAAAATAATAATGATGATGATGATGATATGATGATGAGAGGATGAGATGATGATGATGAGAGATAATAATAATAATAATATAATAATCATAAGGATAATAATAATGATAATAAAATAATAAAATAATAATAATAATGATAATAAATAATAAAGTAATAATAATGATAAAATATAATATAACAATAATAATATAATGATAATAATAACATAATAACAATATAATAATAATAGTATAATAAGATAATAATATAATAATAAAAATAAATAATAAGATAATATAATAATAATAACAATAATAATAATAAAGATAATAATAATAATAATAACAAAATAATAATAATAATCTGAAATAATAATTAGGGATGTCCACTAAAATTTTAAGTTGTTTTAAAGGTTCGTTTTTGTTGCTAGGCTTATTGGATAGAGCAAATTTTAAAGAAACATTTTGGTACTTGAATTATACAATTGGATGTTCCAATTCAAGAGATAGACCCAAATAGTGTCTCAGATTACTCAATGAGCTGCTAAACTACTTTACAAGTTTCAGACAAAGCCAGAAAATGCAATAAAAGCTCAAGTTTATGTCCTTTTGTCTCTGACTTTTAAACCAAATCACACCAAACGATTTTCTATGTGTGTATGCAAATGAATGAGATTAATAGTAACAGTAATTGAGGCATATGAATAGATTATACAAAAAGTTATGGCAGTACAGAAACTTATGTTTGACATGTAGTTAGCCGTATGTGATCCAATATGACCACCTGAAAAAATACTCCATAGGCATGTTTCAATAAGGGAAGCACCCTAGACAATAGGCTTTTCAGTGTGTGGCTTCAAGCTGAGTGTTTGAGAGGTAGAGAAATTTTTAAAAATTTAAATGGCCAGTGGTAAACATTGTTCTTGCTTTTCACCCCAATAATTTTTTGTTCAAATAATAGTTACATTTTTAATAGATATCCACTTCTCCCTTATCTGAATCATTCCAATCATGAGAAATCCAGTCATAACAACACATCACACGAAGCATCACTTTGAACAGCTGTAGTTTTTTTTCATATCATTTTTTTAACTGAAGAAGTTGATCACCGCTGAGGTATTTGTAAGAAAAAATTAGGAAAAAAATGATTGATATTACCACTGCCAAATGACAATTTCGGAAGCTGTTTTTCATTGAAAATTTTGCTGTTTTCTCTTGCCTGTTTTAATTGAAGTAGGCAGTGCATGGGTTATTGTTTGCATTGTAAATGATGGTGACTACATCCATACAGTGAGTGGAAACCGTTCTAGTGGGCATTTGCTTTTGTGTGGCCATCCCTAATAATAATAAAATAAATAATGTGATTTTGTATTGCTGATAGTGTTGTGATATTGGTTTTCATGTTAGACCTTGATAGAAGAATCACCAATTCTTTAATTTTTTTTGTATGATCACAATGCTCTAAATGCAAAGTTTCCCTATGAACATGGTCTCGAGCTAAAATGGCAACATTCTTTGTAATAACGCAAACCGTTTCTTCTTTTGAAATTAATAAAGCGAAGTTAATAACTTTCAGATTTAATGACCATAAGTCTGAACAATAATTATAGGGTTGCTCACATTGCAGGGAGAGTCA
>CALNVZ010003435.1:19691338-19704454 GCA_940671915.1 Paracentrotus lividus | reverse complement strand
TATAACATAGCAACTGATACACATGAAATACATGATAAATTACATAATAAGATAATAACAGTTAATATAGCAATAAGAAATCATATGATTACAAGAGGACAGAAATTAATATGTATTATAAACTAAACATATGAATACAGCAGGATAAACATGAATAATTGGTTATTCCAGAAATATTAGAAGGCTCTTGAGTGAAGAATATGACCAGTGTATTAGACGTTCTTTGAATATTTGAATTAAGGTTCCAAAATAAATAAAATATGAACGATTTAAGATGTATTAAGACTGCGAATCGGTACTTAAAATGTAAATAAGAGAAAGATTTGGCCACATATTAATTAATCAATTATCATGCAAAAAACGTGTCATATTGATTGAAATGATAAAGTTTAAACGCAGAAATTATAAACGGTCATGAATGATATTGAACAAAATCATTATCAGTAAAATAACACATAACCTTTAATACAGGTAGAATCAAAATTGGTCCATGAACTCTGCACAAGATTCATAACGGTTTTCATTTGTGATACAAATGGAGTAAAAAAAAAGTGCAAACTCTAAGAGTTATATAACCGACAAAGTAGATATCGAGCAATTTCATTGGTACGGAAAATGGGAAATTATATGATTATTCTTATTTCCATTGGTATTTTCGTTTATTGAATAAAACAAGGGGAAAGGAAAGTATCCAGTTGATATAAAATAGGGAAATTACTAGTGAAGCCATTGATAATGAACATTTTCTACGAAATGAATTCATTTAAAAATCTAGACATGATATTTTGATTATTTTACATGAGCTAATCACAGACTCACATCAGTAGCTTAGTCAGTACTGTACTATTCAATTTTGTTCAACAGCCTAACCAAATATGGGACTGCACTCTTTTTGTAGCGCTCAGTTTACAGCGCACCTCGGTGTATCTGAACTATTACGTAGAGTTCTTTTTGGTGGGCAATGCTCGAGTTGGAGGGAGCCAATCATGAAACTGTGAAGAAGGTTGGCATATACCTTTGCAAGTTCCATGCAGAGACTCTCTCTCCGTTTCTCGAGGAGTAGGAATGTTGAGCGCCGAAAGGGCTTGGTCATAACTAACATATTGCGCCCTAGCATGAGGCGGCAATGCACGCTTCTGCACCTCTCTATTTGCTGTTTTGAGATGGCGTCGATACAGAGTTGCCAGAACGGCGCGCAATACTACTAAAGCTGGTCTCACATATGAGCAGTAGATAGTCTTTAGGTCTACTACTGGTAGCTTGAACCCTTTCAGGATGCGTAGCATATGCAACCTCATGCTTGCGCGCTTCGTGATCTCATTAACATGAATTGTCCCATTTCAAAATTGTTCTCAATGTAGACAACTAGCACGCTATTATCCGCTGGACTTCCGCCAGGTTTTGTCTTTTAGTTGGACAATTGGATTAAGGCGGACTGGTTTCGCATGAAGTTAACATGCATTACAGTGCATTTACTTGGGTTCAGTTTCATGTGGTTGTTGTCAGTCCACAGCTGGAGTTCATAGCACTATTTTGGATCGTAGCTATTTTCGTTGGCTTTCCTCATTCAACAATCGACAGGTCATCCACTTACTTTCCAGTGCGGGTTTGGACTTTCACGGCAAGCATCGTTGATGAGAACAGAGAAAAATCAAAGGCCCCAGCCTAGTTCCTTGGGCGCACCAGCTCTGTAGCCTCACCCTTCAGAGATCGCGGATTTGTATTTGGACGCACTGCTCCCGGTCCTTGAGGAAGTCGCATATCCATGCTACGACGGCTGGTTTGACATTCATATCAAGCAATTTAGGTTATGACCAAATTATGGTCGATCCGGTCAACGCCTTCGAGAAATCAGTAGCCAAAATCGTTGAGATTGCTTTAGGTTTATCAGCGTGAGCATACACCGTGTTTAGGCACATCAATTAAGTAATGTGCTGTAGACATTCCCTTTCTGTTGCCAATTGAGCTTCATCTATGCTTTCCTCCATGTCCTTCCAAGACCCATTTAGCGATAAACTTTTCAGCCACTTTCGAAAAATGATCTGTCAGTGAGACTGGTCGGATGTCTCAATTGTGGGTGCGGTGATTTAGGGATGGCACGAACGTACGGCACGTTTCCAGCATGTTGGGACAACTGATTGTGAAAGGAAGAGTTGAGAATGTCACATAGAGGTGTGCAGAGCTCGTAGGAGAACAAGTTGATGATTCTGGCTGGTATCCCCGTCCGGCGCCTGGGCCCTTGCGCTGTTTGATACGTTTTTAGCTCTCTATAAAACCTCCCATGGTTGGACGAGGGGAAGGTTTGTCTGCAGGGAGGTATGATGGCAGCTTCGATGGCGTCATCCTGCGGATGTCCTTTGTGATGTTGGAAAGAAGATGTTGATTTGTTTAGCACATCCTCAAAGTCAGATGATTTAGTCCAGGAATAGACACTGACGGTGATTTCGTCTTACCACTCGTCATGCACTTTATGTGGTTGTACGCGATTGTGATGGGTTTTTTTTTTTGAACTTCTTGAGGCTTTTGAACACGGTGACGTAATAGTCGGCTTTTGCAAGATTTAATTTTCCGTTTCACCTTGTTCCTGAGATGGTGCCATCTATCGTTGTCTTTGTTTGCAAATGCTGATTGTCTTTCACGAATTAAAGACTTAATGGCCGGACTCATCCACGGTTTGTCTTGATCATGTTGTTATATTTATTTTAATTCTAGTGTGATGATAAATGTTTCAGGAAATAATTGTATCAGCTTGACTCTTCATTTTTTAACGAGACCCAAATTCATGGTTGGTAACGTTACAGGGTTGGTAACGTTACACCATGTCAATGCATAATAAACTGTGTAAAAGCAAGTGTCAATATTTTTTTCTTCCTTCAAGTCAAAAGATACACTTGGAAATTCATGCAATATGATATATTTATCACTATTTATGTTGTATAAACTGTAGCTCACAACTTATATTCAACAATGAAAGTACTTTTACCCAAATTCGCGATGGGCTTATGTTTTTAAAATGTCAACAAATATGACTTTACAATGAGAGAATTTCATCATGGTTCATGTGATAACAGGGCCATATTGATGCCTTTTCATGATTTGATGGCTGTACTGAAAACTTTGATTTAACTTCTTTTTTTTTTTAATACCAAAAATAGTACTGACTCTTCAAACTGATGTAAAACAAATTTATATTAATCTGCTTCTATTTCTTTTTACTTTGTACAAAAATTCGTAATTCGGCCATTGGCCGCCATGAATTTTTTTCTTAATAAACCATTTCAAATCAAATCAAATCAAAATCTCACGTTTTAGGAAACTATTTGTCTGAAGACGTACGATTTTTTCGTGTGTCCTTTTTTTGTAACGTTACCAACTGACCCTTTAAGTTACCATAGCAACTCAAATATTTGCTCAATTGTACTAATTCTTTTCCATATGATAGAGCTTAAGTAGATGGACATATTGTACTATGAACGTGACTTAAAATGAGTAGATGGTGATGTAATAGTGAAATCAATTTTGAAAATTTGCTTAAATGTAACGTTACCAATTGTGGAATTGCCCACCATATTTCCGGGCGAAATTTATGTGAATAGTATAATTTTTTATTTTTTTTAATTGCTACTAAGTAAATTATGGTTGAAGCTATGGAAATTCTTTCTAATATTTCAGCAACAAAAAGTGGCAACCCCTATCAAGTCAATATGATAAGAGGTAATAATATCACTTTAAGAGTAGGGCCTGTTTGGGGTTTGAGCCTACTGTTTCTAAGAGAATAAAAGTTGCCTACAGAATAACCCAGTTTTAAAGTTTAAACTGCTTAAAAGCTTTATGATATAGAGGTGTAGTTGCTATGTAAAAAATTAAATTTAAAGCAAGAGCGAACTAACCAACATTCTCACTGACTGTGTGTTATAAAAGGCTAGTCTTAAAATATACCCTTTGAGATACCTATCAATAATACAGTAATAATTATACTTGCTTATATAGCGCCTAACACTTCCTTTATCAGAAGTCTCTAAGCGCTCTACAGTTATGCAGCATAATTACCCTTGCTTTATCAGTGCAGCTGCGTCTCAAGGAATAAATATTCCTACCAGGTCCCCATTCACCTCACCTGGGTCGAGTGCAGCAAATTGTGGTTGAATTTCTTGCCGAAGGCAATTAACGCCGGGTGGGGATTCGAACCTGCGACCCTCTGATTGAAAGGCGAGAGTCAGAACCACTACACCACAACGCTTCCATACAGTATATATATCAAATTGGGGAACTAAAATGTTTTGAGGGGAAAAGTATATGTTTTGTTAATTGGTAACATAACAAATAATAATGACTTGAGGTGATGCTATTAGAAGGCTCTTGGTTCGTATTGGCTTTATTGTCAATTTTCAATAAAAAAATGTTGCAATTCCATTAAAATTGGAAAAGTGAGAATATATAAAGGCCTACTATAGGTTTTCCGTCACTTTCATACAATTATCATTTGAATCTATTTTAAGATCATTCAATTTCACCACAGTTGTGATCGTTTGGGCCAACCTCCATTTAAACTTACATTAAGTTCGTTCAATTCATTTATTTATGCAATGATCTTTTTAAATGTGCCAAGTCGATTTTAAAAAGTAGCATAAGCGTTTAAAGAATTTTCATTCAATTTCATTTTTGCTTCTTTTGAGATTTGAATCCTTGTAAAGCATTTTTCGAATCAGTCATCTAAGTTTAGACAAAGAACATTCAACCTTATAATTGGGAATGTTTAATTTTATTTTCGCTCGATCGAATTAGTTATCCGTGCAATACATTTAGAAAAGAGTCGTTCACATTGAAACTTTATGCATAGATTATTAGAAATATGCATTCAAATTCAAATGGGGATGGCCTCGGACTGTCTTGGGTCATTCAAATTCATTAGAAGGCAAGCATGTTAAAAATAAGTGCATTCTATTTAGGATTCATCGTCAAGAAGACATGACATTATATGTTATCAAAACGGTTTACCATGACTTTGTTTACCTGCACCATGGATAAGTCCCTCATCATAGCAACGAAAATGAATAGTGGATGCAAAGACAAAAAGAAAGAACACTGGACACGCACATATAATTCATTATTGAAAGTAATACCAAAACTTGTATTGTTACCCTATTAAAAATCAAGACTTGATTTTCACATAGACCTATTGTATGAAAGAAATGCTAATGAAAAGGCCGTATATGCCCCCAGATAAATACTATATATGTCATGTATGTAAAAGACAACTAAACAATAAATCTGTAATGTACGAACTAAAAGAAAACAATCCATTATAAGTGTTATAAGATTAAAGAAAGAAACAAAGCAAAAAAAAAAAAAAAAAAAATTTTGATATAAGATTAATATCAGATGCGAATAGAACAAAATACAAACACGGAAAAATAGACAACAGCCTATAATTTTAATGACTTTAAAAAAAAAAATACAAAGCACCAATTTTAACAGTGGCGGATTTAGGATTTTATGGGGGGCAAAATTTATATTTCAGATTCTTATAACAGTCCAATTTATTTTGCGTTACGCTGGCGAGCAAAAAGGAGCGGGGAGGTTGGGAGAAGTGTGGGTAGATGTGAAGATATATCGGCATTCGGTCACCCACACAGTCATATTTCACCCTTGTATATGGGTAGGGTTAAGTCGGTCATCCATAAATAATGTTTCCTGCTTTTTTTTCTTCTCTCTCTCTTTTGTTTATTGTTTTTTGTTTGGGATGTTTTACGTTGCGGCGCTCCGCAAAATACCAGATTTTATGCACTTTTTCTCAATTATGGGCTCGGGTGAGGGTGGGGGGGGGGTTCCAAGCTCGTCAGGCTCCTTTGAATCTCCCACAATGGAATCGCGATACGTTATAATGTCAGATAAAATCAGAGCTTAAAACATGATTTAAAAGATAAAGCCTGAAATATTATATTGCGCATCAATGCTATGAAAATCTTGTATAATGCGAAAATATATAGAGAATGAAGGGAAAACACAAAAACATAAACGGAATTTTAAACTGAATGGACGTTTCTTAAAATTGAGTTCCTCAAAATGAAATTGATTGCTCGAACAGGCTAATTTGGCTCCAAAAACGATGCCTCGTTAATCTGAATGAACATAATGCTAAATTGTACATACATTAATGAAGTGTTATGCACGTTTAAGATCTTGTTTGCTGTATAATAAAAATTAGTACGGGGAAAATAAGATTGAATGCAATACATGGAAATGGTTTCGCCCCAATTATGAAATTAAATGCTCTTAAAATAAAGCTTCGTGACTATAAATGAACTTGATTCTCCGTATTTTAAATTAAAATGCCGATATCGATCGGAAAAAGGTATCGCTTGAATTTGAATGAACCTTCTATAGGTTTGATTGACAAACCTATGAAATTGGGCGGGAAAACCTATATTAAAAAAATAAAGGACCCCCACGAAATTACCAAGTTATAACTGCTTAAAGGGTGTAGATAATTTATATAAATGTGTTATTTCTCAATAAATTTCTATTTCTTAAACAACAAAATTTTGCAATTCCAACAAATTCATTATATGACATTCTAACACTACAAAAGTAGATATAAATTAGGTATACATGTAGGTCTTACTGTTTGAATGATAAAAGACACCAATAAAATAACCAAGTTTATACTACTTTAAAGCTTCAAACACAGCATAGAGGTGCGGTTGCTAAGTAAAATTTTGTTGTTGCTATAGAAATAACTTATAATTCCTCAGCAACCAAACATCTTCATTTCAATCAAATGAATAGCACTATAGTATGCATAGGGTACCACCTACTATTCAAATAATAAAAGACATTGACGGAATATCAAGTTTAAACTGCTTAAAAGCTTTAAGCATGATCAAGAGGGGAGGTTGTCAGGCAAAATCTCGTTGTTGCTATGGAAATTTCCTGTGCATCTTCAAAGAATGGCAATATCAATGCATTTTATTAAAGCGTTTTAGTTCCAAGTGTCTTTTGGAGTCCTGTTCATAGAAAACCCAACAATATAACCCAAGTTCAAACAGGTTTTAAGCTCTAAATACGATTTACAGACATGGTTGCTAGGTCAAATGTGGTTGCTAGGCAACATAATGTTCACTATGGATACTTAGAAATGTGTCATGTTTGAAGTAATTCTAAGGTAAAAGGTTTTATGGTTGGTTTAATGTAATATATACCCGTTCTAACTGGTTTTAAGCTCTAAAATACGATTTACAGACATGGTTGCTAGGTAAAAAGTGGTTGCTAGGCAACATATTGTTTACCATCAATGCTTAAAAATATGTCATATTTGAAGTATTTTCTAAGGTAAACGGTTTTATGTTTGGTTTCTTTCAATATATACCTTCATTTGGCACCCTTTTATCCATGTGTATACAAATATTGTTAAATACAGTTGAATATTATACAGATTTACAGTAGTTTTGTCATATTTCCATGATGACAGGGCTTTGGTTAGGTGATGTTTAACAAAATTTACATCAAAATTAATTCTTTATATGATTTTTTTCTTTTTGTGGCATCCTTCTACCATCAATATCAACATATTTCAACCTTAAAACTAAATTAGTTTGATTTTATAACTTTAAATACATAGAAATTCCGTTTGGAATTGGAAAATTCAATATTTGGGCAAGTGGGTAAATGGTTGCTATGCAAAAATCTGTTGCTAGGCAACAAACTTGATTTTGAATTTACTTCTATTTTTTTATGAAATTGTAAGTGAGCAATTTTCAGTTATATCTATGATGTTTTCAAAATAGGGCAAGCCCCAAAAATGTCCAAAATTCTTAATCAGCCAATTGAATGACCCATACTTTAATTTTCATGATTTTTGTCATAAAAATGGGCATGGCCTATTCAAAGCTAGTTTCCATGGTGATGCTACAAGATGCCGCAACTTTTATGCTCATTTTCGAAAAATTCAGAAAATTTCCTTTAAAATAAGGTATCTTGTTGCTTTAATCCAGTCGGGTGCATTAAAGTACAAGAAATAAGCCTCTTTGGGGATTTCGCCGCTCACCTATTATATCATAAAGAAATATACATAATTTAAACATTACCTTTTCATAATTCTGTATGTCTCGCATTTGACAAAAGTATTTTAATCTCTTTAATTTCAATTATTTAAATAAATAAAGACATAGAGAGTAATAATGTATGACCATCTGGTTGTGATTTTTTCCATGTTCAGCCCCCCTCCCACTTTCAAAGAAATAGTGTGTTAAGGGAATAAGCACTAAATAAAGCAATAAATTTGTATGAAAAGTTTTTTAATAAAAAGTTGAAAGAACATACTTAAATTCCACAAAATTATTGTCAAGATTGTATGTGCAAAAGCTTTGTTGAGTTTATGCAGCGATATCTTCTGGTACTAAGGCCCCTGTATTGGTTGAAGTTTGTTTCATGCATAGAGAACAGGTTGCAGCTGAGACATTTTTTAAAATGACATTTAGAGTACACATTTGAAGATTCATATCATCATAAAGAAAGCTACTTTTAATACTTGCATGTCCTGTAATGGAGCTTTTATCAGCGTTCCAATTACTAGTATTAGGGAAAAGATAAAAGCATTATAAACAAAAAGCGCTCTTTCTATTTGACAGTGAGACTTGTTTCTAAATATTGGTCGGTGTATACACTGATCAAGCCCTAATTACTAGCTGCATCGAGCATTCCAGCGCGGGATGTCAGGGTTTTATTTACCGAGTATTAACTAGCATGCTTTCATCGTCTCCTAATGAAGGACTGGTTAGTAGAAGAGTGCTTATGCACATTTTGGCAATCATCATTGTTGACGCCGGGATGTTAGAGGCTAAAGGTGTGTTCAATGTCAATTTTCAAATTTAAACGCCAACATGAATCATGATACAAAATGCAAAATTTTTGCAAAACACAGAACACAAACACGATCAGCAGTAAACTGTTCGTTGTCGAAAATTTAAAGCTTATTATACGTCCCTCGTCTTTACATTTTCCCCTCTCAAAAACAAACATCTCTGCTTTTTTTTCCATTTGCACCGGAATTTTCCACTGTGAGAGCACATTTAAAGATGTTTGAAAATGCAATTGTGTTCAGCGTCGCATTTCGTTGCATTCGCATTATTCAAGGTGGTAAAATCAAAGCTGATTGTGTGCTTAAATTTTCCCCTGAATGGAGATCTGAAACAAGTTTACTTGAACAATCGGGAATGGGGACAATGAACACCCACTGTGTTTCTCTTTATATCAGCGTATTGTTATTGCGTTTTGTATCATGATTCATGTTGGCGTTTAAAATTTGAAAATGGACATTGAACACATCCTATAGTAGTCACGTGATGGTATGATGTAGTGGCCAATCAGGGTATGTTTTTGTGCCTCAGGTCGAGCATGCATCATAAAATCAATTAGTGATGGGTGACATTTAGTCGGCGTGTATAATGACAGAAAAAATCATCTTTGAAACAGATCACATCCCTGTGGAATCAACTTGCCGTTCCTGAATAATGGATGTTAACATTAAACAGTGGCTAAAAGAGTAAGAATTATCTGCCAAAATGTTTTGTATATTTTAGCAATGCTGTGGTCTTGAAATCTGACAGTATGCATGACATACTTGCCAAACGCCCTATTTAGTAGGGACAAGTCGCCTATTTTAGGGGAAAAGAAGGAGCATTATCACATTACAACCCTTTGTCCTCATTTTTTGAAAATCTGCTTACAGTAATCTATTGGAAATACAAGAATTTGTCCCTATTTTTAAAATTTGTATTCCCACTTTGTCCCTAATTTGACTCAAAATGTTGGCATGAGTATGTGCATATAGTTCCATAAATCCTTGGCTTCGTATTCTAATGCTACACAATGTAACAAAGTTACATAAAAAAGCTTCAATACTACTCGAAATTTCCCATATTGTAGCCATAAAGACTGGGAGTGGGCTATTAGTATTACACAAAACCAAATTAATGTAAGTGCAAAAATTAATCCTTCTTTTGATTGGTGTATATTCATAGACATTTGGAAATAGTTGTAATGCTGTCATGTTAGCCTTACATGTTATGGTTAAAAAAATAAACGGTAAATACATACGTACATGTATGTACCCATCAAAGCTGAGTGGAATGAGATAGGCCTATGACTCATGATTGGATGCTGTCAGGATTCCGCTTGGAAATAAAACACAATCATCCATTAGATTGATGGATGTAACCGGATGGTATGTGATGACAAAATCCTTAGAAGGTTTGATTCTCCTCCCAGATGAGTTCTAGGTGGTATGAGTTGTGAGCCAGAGGGAGAGGTGAGTTGATAATTGTCCCCTTCAAGTTCACATTACACAGTGGTGTCCCAGCCAAAAAGAAACTGCGTATGGTTGGTTATTTATATTGTTGAATGCAAACAAATTATTGAAATTATGGCATCATTAGGTGGTATGTACGTATGTACAATGCAACCTCTCTGTAATGTCCGAATTTTCTTTTTTTTTTGTTGTTTTTATTCTCCTGTACAAGTCTTGTAGACACATTACTCCAAAAAATAAGCATTAAAACATTTCAAATTTTCAGCAATGATAGATTCATCATGAAATCTGAGCACTGAAATCTTGTCCTAGCTTATTAGCATTAATGTGACCGTCATCTAGCAACGCCATTTTGTAAAGATCAGTTACTCAATCATACCATAACTAATAATCATATGATTAATATATTTAGTACACAAAGAAACTTTAAATTGAAGCCGGCATATTTTGAACATAATGCTGCGGCGTAAGTACGCGCTATTAAGAATTACGCGCGCGCAAAATTTTAAAATGTTCAAAATCACTTTATGGCTGAAGTTAGAGTACGTTTCAGGTCATTTAAGCATTTTAAGAAAAATGCACGCTGCACGATTTGCGCGCTTAATGCGCGTAGGCGAAGAATGACAGCTTCAGATCGTCGATTTTGCTCTTAAAAGGGAATTCTTGATTAATATTCACAACAGTTTGACACCATAACACTATGTTTAGACTATTTATAACGAAATGAATCGTTGTTCAAGTTGGAACTAAGGCATGCGAATTTTGCAATTTGTCAAAATATGACCATTTTTGGCCAAAAACGATGCCTACACAAAATCCTGATTAATTCTTCAGGTATCAACGGAAACCCCAATTATCTTTTCAGAGTTGGATAAACCATCAATTGAAATGCTACCTTTTTTTTTTTTTTTTTTTTATAAGTCCAGAACGTTGGTCAAATTTTGTCCAAATGAATCATGGCTGTCTTCATATTGAAGACTTCATTTTCCTAACAAAAATAATTCGACACGCCCTATTGATAATGCTTTGAACAGGTTAAAATTTCAAAAATGTGGAACTTTCAAAATCTAAAAATGCTCAAAATCACCCCATATTTTATACAAAGTTGTTTCAGGCATTTCAAGATTTGAAAATTTCTGCGGCGTAAGCGCCTTGACTCTGTGCGCGCGTTTTAGTGCGCACTTTATAAATTGCGTAAAATTCCGGGTTTTTTTGGTGATTGGCAATTTAGACATTTTATCTTAGGAGTTTCTATATATTTTTAATCGTTATCCAAGGCCGAAATACAGACGCACGTGCGTCCACAAATTTCAATTCGCGCGTGTGCGTCCAATGGGCAAATAACGTAAAACATACAAAATCATAGTTTTAGAATCCTCCAAAGTCATCGAAAAGGTCGAAAACCCAATTAATTTTTTCACATGTCTGAAAGTGTTATTGACATAGTAATATTAATCAACCTTATTAAAATGTGGCGTCTCAAGAAATAAAACATCGGCAATTCTGCATGCAAACCCACAATTTCATTTTTTTGTTTCCAGTCCAAATTTAGTTATTATCAGGATAAAATATCTGGTTGATTTCTCCCAAATGCTTTTTCATGTTAATGCGACAGTCCCAAAGAGTTGAATTGATAAAAGGTATACGAATGTCCACAAATTCATCACATTACACAATTCAATTTCTTCTTTTTCAAAAGTTTATTTTACTCTCTCTTTCGTTTTCAGTTTTGGTTCTCTCTGCTCCGTAGCAATTGCTGCATACTTTTATGCATTACAAATACATATCAGTACAGTACCACGCGAATAATTTACGCATTACAATTATAAAAGCTGCTAGTTGAAGTATGTTTTTACTTATTCACATATACAATGTTGTCCCAGCAAAAAAGAAACCTGGACGGTTGGTTATTTATATCTGGTGAATAGCTAACAAATTATAAAATTTATAACATTCATTTCAAGTTTATGTAACATGTATTTCTCTTTCTTTGATACTTTATGCAATACAAAGAACCACGATCTAGGATGAGCAAGAAGAGTATTTTTTTTTTCAAAAATCGTATTGTTGAAACAGAACAATGATTTTGATTATTGCCAATGCAACCACATGGATTGCTAGTGCAGCAAACGAGCAATTCGATCATTTCAAATTTATATATGTGGGTGAAAGAAAACTAACAAAGTATATTAAAAAAAACGCTATCCCTTTTTAGATGCTATATAAAAATTCCCCTTTTTCTGCACATCCCCATCGTCAAAGTCAGCAGTGGTAACATAGTGATAATTTTGTTCGTCCAAAAAACAAAGAAATATGTAAGAATGATAGAGTAGGATCTAAATATGAGGATAAATCAATAAATAAAGTAAGTGTCTGTGTGACTGCTAGATATATAACCGCATGTTATCACATCATTACAAATCTTAACCCACCTTTTTGCCAGAATATAATTATCTTGACATTTGTAATTATAAAACGCTTTTCAAGATCAATATACATCGGAAAAAAAGAAAAACTGAACTTTAAAATGATGCATTATTGAATATTAATTAATAAGTGTTTGCTTCAGTGAAAAAAAAGAAAGAATTAATAGTCCAATTCCCTTTTTTTCATATAGTGGCAAATTAGAGCACTTAGAGTGGCAATTTTTCAATAATTACTGCCGATATCACAGAATGGACGGTACAACCACTTTGCATCCTAGAAAGTAATCATCAAGAATGAATGAAAATGCGATCATGAATAGCCCATGAATCCATTCATCCGGCATTGTCATAGGTGATCCTTTGTGCATTGATGAATAATTG
>CALNVZ010003435.1:19675111-19691313 GCA_940671915.1 Paracentrotus lividus | reverse complement strand
CAATTGCTGCATACTGTTTTGCATTACAAATACATATCAGTACATACCACCGATAATTGTACGCATTACAATTATAAAAGCTCTAGTTTGAAGTATGTTTTTACTTCACATTATACAATGTGTCCCAGCAAAAAAGAAACCTGGACGGTTGGTTATTTATATCTGGTGAATGCTAACAAATTATAAAATTTATACATTCATTTCAAGTTTATGTACATGTATTTTCTCTTTCTTTGTACTATGCAATACAAAGGAACACGATCTAGATGAGCAAGAAGAGTATTTTTTTTTTCAAAATCGTATTGTTGAACAGAACAATGAATTTGATTATTGCCAATGCAACCACATTGGATTGCTAGTGCAGCAAACGAGCAATTCATCATTTCAATTTATATATGCGGTGAAAGAAAAACTAACAAGTATATTAAAAAAAACGCTATCCCTTTTAATGTATATAAATTCCCCTTTTCTGCACATCCCCATCGTCAAAGTTCAGCAGTGGTAAATAGTGAAATTTTGTTCGTCCAATAAAACAAAGAAATATGTAAGAATGATAGAGTAGGAATCTGAAATGAGGATAAAATCAATAAACTAAAGTAAGTGTCTGTGTGACTGCTAGCATATTACCTGCTATTTATCAATCATTACAAATCTTACCCACCTTTTTGCAGAATTAATATCTGACATTTGAATTATAAAACGCTTTTCAGATCAATATACACGGAAACAAAGAAAAACTGAACTTTAAAATGATGCATTATGAATATTAATTAATAAGTGTTGCTTTCAGCTGAAAAAAAGAAAAGAATTAATAGTCCAATTCCCTTTTTTTCTATATAAGTGGCAAATTAGAGCACTTAGAGTGGCAATTTTTCAATAATTACTTGCCGATATTCACAGATGGACGGTACAACCACTTTGCATCCTAGAAAGTAATCATCAAGAATGGATGAAAGTGCATCATGAATAGCCCATGAATCCATTCATCCGTGCATTGTCAAATGGTGATCCTTTGTGCATTGTAATGAATAATGATGTTCATTCTTGTACTTCTCTTTTCAGGTTATATTTTTGTATGCAAGGAGATATTCACATTTTTTTATAAAAGATATACATGTATTTCCTGGAAATTTTTTTCTACTTTGGATGCACAAAAAGTACCCTAAATTTGACTTGCAATCGAGACAAATCTACCATTTATAGCTAACATTGATATTGTTTCATCAGTGGAAATTATGAAACAGGATAAACTGTGTTTTTTATTAGCCATCTTAATTTATTTAATCTCAAGTAACTGGCCAAGATGTATTACCCAGGTCATAAATGTACACATTTCACTGTAGTTTCACACACTACACTTCTGAGGAACCATTCCTACAAGGCCAATGTACAAATTCCTAAATCCCAAATACCAATTTGCAATGGTGGAGAAAAATAATGTAGATAAAATGCCTATGTGACTGTAGTTGCATGTACATGTAAGCACAATGCTACTGTACAGCGATGAAAATAAAAACCATATTCCAGATCTTTACTCAAGTGTAACACCGCTCCACTTGATCTGTCTTAAATTGATTTGGCACTATCTCATATTGTAATTTGCAGTTGCAGTTATGTAACCTCAAACATTCGGAAGATACATGATGATAGGAAAGTGTTGAACTGCATAGAGGTGTCATGAGAAGTCATCAAACATGCGACCACTTATTCCTTCTAAATTGAGCGCATTACTATGCTCATGGGAAGCCGGTATATGGTATATCAGTAGATTTATCACAGTTACGGCACCGCATAAGACACCAGAAGGGACTTTTATCACTGTCTTAAAATATACAGAATAACGTCTTTTTACTCCCAACAAATCATGCACATGTAAATGCCCAATTGGATCTCAGAGTTGAGGACTGACATGTACATGTTTCTGAAATTTCGTGAAGTTGATGATGGTTTGCGATCCTCATCCTAAATGATATGGTGGATTTGAGAGGAATACGAAGAGTGGACTGGAAGCAAATTAGCTGATCCCTGATACAGCTGGCAGATTTGTGTCAATAAATATTTCATAACTTCTCAATTCGAGCCCTCGTTTTAACGACTCTCAGATAAAATTGTTTGCCAATGCAAAATGGAGTTGTGTTTTTTACAGTCTGGTTTAAAAGTACCAATTTTCTTTGTTTCACAAGGGGATATTAAGAACTCTTGTATTTCAATATAAAGTAAGTGTACATATACATGTATTCTTGATTTTATTATCCAAACTTCATTAAAAGATATTGATAGCATTTATCCTCAAACATTTGAAATTCTGCAATGTATTAATGGTGGGTTTGCATAATACAGTGTATAAGAATCCTTTGGAAAAAGTCAACCCGGTTTTTGGTTGCTACATATAAATTATACAGTTATACATGTATCAAGGTACGAGATCTTTAGTACGACCATCTCGTCCATTCTTAACTTTCATGTACGTCTCTCATTGAGCAATTTGTAATCATAGACAGAAACATTGTGGATTGGAAATAGTATGCATTTTGAAAAGCCTCAGCATCTTGTGTAGAGATCCAGCAATGTAACCGTTTCTACTCATTACAGGAGATATATAGTCAGGCATAACCACAATACAATAGTGGAAAAAAAAATTGTGCAGATCTTTCATTTCTTTAAAAAACAGGCTTATAGTCAAGTAAGACAAAGAATAAAAAACAAAAGGTTTATGGTACATGATCGTCCATTGAAGAGATCCAAACATTGCCGTCCACTTCAATTTTGATATGAATGAATACTAATTCTAAACATTTTATATCAAATTGCTTTTCACATTTTCATGCTTGCTCTAGTAAGAGTGCGAATTCCCCCTTTCATTGACTAATTATTGAACAAAAAATATATTTAAAGATATACTTGTACAATGTACACTCCAGCATTTCTCATGTTTTTTTTAATTCTATTTTTTTACACACCTTTGTACGTGCTTTTGAGATGGAGTCTGCATTAATGCATTACATGTTCTTTCTGAAAGGAAGGGATCCATTAAGTAAATGAACGTTTTGATTTCAGATGAGGATTTTAACATCTAGCTGAACATATTTGTTAGAAAGTTATAGAACAGCTAATCCCAATAAAAAACAAACAAAATTGTTGTCAGCCACAATGAGCGGGGTATATACTTATAGGATGGAGTTGAATTCTTATTCCAATTAGAGAGGTATCCGTAATTAATGCATTTTAGAATTACATTGTAGATCAAATAAATCAAATTCACTCCCAAATAACTAAACATTTGTTGTATTGAAATCAGGCTCATTTTTGCTTGATTTTTTTTCTTGTTTATTTTTAAATAGGAGTAATAATATTAATTTACAAAATGGATAGATACTATTTCTTAAGTTACATCAAACTTGGAATATTAACCAGTTACATGTCACATATATACATTTCTTACTATTACAACATATTGTACATGTAGCATTTATGTTAAATCAAGTCCAAACGACAAGGAGAACCTGTATGATTGTTTTTTCATTCAACTTAGCAGTTACATTGACCCTATTTAACATTTCTTGAACTATTAAGTCTCCCAATTAGTCAAGGAATTTTGTATGCACAATCATTTTTATTTTTGCCTATCTTTGGTGGATATGAATGTATATAAATTGTTTCAAAGGAGTAGTGTATTAGGATGGATGATTTCATGCATAAAAAGAAAGAGCTTTGAAGTAATTTGGATTGTTGATTCACTAATACCCTGTTGGCAGTCCTAACTTTCCATTTAACCCCAACACTTATAGTACGGCGTTAAGCTTATTCCACTTTCTGTTCCACTGCGTTGCAAAGTAGGCCAAACCCCACCTATAGTAATGTATCTCTGGCCCTGCAAAATAGCAGGGTTACTGGGCATTGCGGTGCTAAGGGGTAAAGCCGGGGTTAAGAACATCCGTCGAAACAGTGATGGAAAGTATACACGGCTAACGCAAAATGCAGGTGGTTGAGACACAACAGGTTGCCAAACTGCATGTTGTCCAATCAGAGAATAAGCATTGAACCGCTCAATCCGAAAAGCCGGTGTTATGCGAATTCCGGCTGAGAACAGCGGCATTTTCTTAGCCAGGGTTAGCCAGATTAATTTGGCTTTGTCAGAAATATAGGAAAATAAATAGATGGGGTTAAAGATAGTATGGAGTAGAGAAACCGTCATGAGAAAAGGGTACATGTATATAGCTAATTATTAACATTTTGGACAAAGGCATTGATTTGATAGAGGTAATATAAAATGCAATATTACAGTGACGTTGTACATTAGGCTACAATTGAAAAACTGAACCAAATTATATTTGTTTGCAGTTTCAAAAATGAACAGTGCAAGCTATGATTGAGTTTTATATTCATTTATGGGGGGGGGGGGTCCATAGGCACGCAAACGTTTTTCAAATCACACTCGCAAAAAATTCTAACATTCATTTTTTTTTTATGCAGCCAAAGCTTTTTGTCATTGGAAATGACTTTAGACTCTCCAAATTGCAAAAGAATCTTGTAAAGGAATTTCAGTTAGTTAACAATTTGCTATCACAGTGGATATATGATATGTAATTTTCACTTTACATTACAAATCTTTGGTAGCATGTAACCTAGTACCAATTCAATAAAAAAAATACACTGTATTGTAATTTTGATGAATTTCAAAAATGAACAATACAAATTTGGGATGGAGTTGTATTAATTCTCAGTTTTTAATGGCAAATGAATACATGAAGATTAATAAACTGGATTAATAGGTTTTTGATTTCAAATGTTGTTCATTATCAATTTCAACAAATATTTTCCAGTAGATATCAACCCGTTGTATAATATTGTAAATAAACAAAAAATGTTAAGTTTTACTATATTTCTTCATAATATTTTACTTTAAAATCTTAGATTTTCAGGTCGCGAGTATTTGTCGTTGTTGCAGATAAAGTGATGGGTAAACATTATCAAGGAAGCAGTGTAGAAAAGCCTATCCATCATTATCAAGAGAATCTAGTGTAAATGGAAAGATGGAAAAAAAAAAAAAGCAATTGTTGAGCTTTCTACTTTTTGATGCAATTAAGGAAGAATATCATAGGAAAACTGGTCCACTGTAAAAGATTGCTCTCAATTTGCCCTAATAGTAAAAATTTGACCAAATATATATCCAAAAACAGCTGAAATGTTCGAGGCCAAAACAATTTTGTGTAGTCCCATACATTTATTTCTAGAGTTGAAGTGTATGTAACTCTTAAGCAAAATTTGGTTAACTTCTGATTAGCTATTTTTGTGATTCAAAACCCATGCTTAAGTAAATCTCTATAAATCTTTTCAAAAGCCACTTTTCGACAGCATCTCATTCTCATGACCACACAATAATTTCACTTAAAAGCTTGGAATAATTTTTCAATTTCATCTTCACAGTTTCTAGAACCTTCAGAATAACTCAACTGCCTGAGAGTTGTGAATATTGTTAGAGAGGGGAAGGATGCTGTGGGCTATATTGTTGCCGACAAAAAAAATAAAAAAGTTACATGCAGAATATTTCTTGTCTCAGCATGAAGTGATAAGTTGGAGTTTCGTTTACTCTATGAACATTTATTTTTCCCTCATTTAAACAAAACACAAATTAAACTTTCTTTCTCCTAGGTTACAACTTTTAATGCTGTGGGTGGTTTGTGGTTGAATTAAAAAGAAAGTGATCTGTGCATATGGGAATTAGACAGCTTTACAGCAACCTATTGATCCCAACCAGACGGTAACTTAAGACTTCAGATGCCCTGCTTCCGACCGGATTGCAATAAACTTATGTAATGAGATGCTAGCTGGTATCTCAAGCGTTGACAAGGATAAATCGTGACAAGGCATGAAGGGATAATGTGATTCATCCACCATATCCCCCTTGGAGCTAAAAAGGAAATGAGGTCAATCCATAGATGTATAGATTTGATAAGGCAAATAGTCGGTTTGTCAGATTCATTTATTTTAGTGCTTTATCCGATGTTGTAAGCATTTGAAAACTGGCCGTAGTATCAGAATCGATATTGACTTTAAGGCACTAGGTTTATTTGCCATTTTAGATATACATGTTCAAAGATGTTTCAAAATCGAAAGATAATTAGTTTGCTTATTTTTCTAATTTTTATGGGAAGGGCCGTTTAAAAAGGTTGATGATCATTCTCAATATATGGAAGTAAATGTCTAAAAATGTGATATTGTCATGGCCATATGATGAAGTACACTTGCTCTCACTTAGATTTTAAACAGGTTTAAATTCTATTGTTAGTTCTTCAGCCCTCAAGACCACCCAAACGCCTTTAAGCTTAACCCCTCTATAAACTGGCAGTATAACTGCCTATATCTGCTTTTAGCTTGCCCTGAGTGCTAAACGGTTTAAAAAGGAATACAGTTGCTAACTGCACATTAATTATCTAGGGATTATAGTTTTTTTTTTTTTAGTGAATTCTAAAAACAGGGCAAATGTCCCACTATACCCAGTTCATGTTTTATTCAAATTTTTATGTCAGCCCTTACAGCCTCAAAACCGCCTTAAACTGCCCATCAGCAACTCTCAACCGCAGTATCTGCTCTATCTGCTTGTAGTATGCTACAGCTTCTTATACAACACAGTCTCTGACTGCTACAAGGTTAAAAGGTGGCTTCACACGTGTCCAAAAGTTGCGCAATGATGGACATAATGAATGTGAAATGGCTACTAGGGTCTGGCAAATTAGCCCCCATCTTGGTCAACAGCAAGCAAAGAGCCAAAATCATGAACATATCTCCAGAAGGTTACACGATTGGCAACACAAACACAACGAATAGTACACGAATGGTTATATGCTTCGCTGATCAGACAAAATTGAATTATTCCATGATCGTGTGTCCATCCTTGCTCAACTTCAGGACAGTGTGACGCAGGCTTAAATGAATACAAATATCCTACCGGTTATTGCATGTTAACATCTAAATTGTGAATAGAGATTAGTTTAAATTTTTTACCAAAATTATGAAAATACGGCAAATGTCCCATTTTAGTACTCAATTATGCTGTTTTTTCGTATATTTCGGGGCCGAGGGGAATGAACCCTATTACGGCAATAGACTTCCTTTTCTTAGGTGCCTGTAAACACTTTGAAAGAGGTGTACCTTCTGTGCCTGTGTCAAGCATGTTACTAAGTGCATGTAAATAGTCAAGATTCACACGATATAACATGAATACTTGATCCATTTCCAGATTATGGACGGGTAGGAAGTACGGTGAAAGATTATAATCGAGCTCTCGTAATGGAGTTGCTTCTCGAAAGTAATTAAAGATAACATGAGTACGAGAACAATTTACCATTATAAAGCTACGGTTATTCGCATAAAAGTTAAAATATTAAGGGGTTCCAGCTAGGAGGTTTACATGTTAGTACTAGTACAATGTATGTTTTTTCTTTTGCCAACTTCATTTGATTATTTTTTTTAGAATTTTCCCAATTCATTTCAGTGAGTCGTATGCATTTTTAAACCTAAATTAGTATGGTAATTTAATGATTTCCTCCCTGTGATGGTAAGATTTCAATATCTATTAATTTCCTTTGAAAATTGTTAAAAGCAAGTCCACCAGCTAAGTCACATCCAGCTCCAGTTTAATCCATTCACTATTCCAATAACGGCGTTTTGTTACCTTCAGTAAAGTGACACACTTTATGTATATGATTGATCGTGGCTTTCGGTGAAAGAGCTCAAGTTATTCCAGTAAAATGATTGCGATTCACCCACTATCTTTGTTGCTCTCTTCTATTGTTGATTTAATTCATTGATCTTCATTATTATGTTCATAGTAATATGATCAATGTTACAGTATGCGCAATGTCGCTTGTAGGTCAAGAGCAGTATTTCTAAAAAAAGATTCCTATATATTTTTTTTCTTTTTATATTTCTTTAAGAATAGAGCACACACCCAAATGAGATGCTCTAGAATGCCTATAATTGATATGATGCTGTGGGTAATATTACTTGATGATGAATATCTTACAAATTAAATTTGTTTCTAAGTTTACCAATTTATGGTTTCATTGAAACCTCCCCCCCGTACTAAAGCTAGTTGTCAACTAATTGCAATAGGGAATGAATATCACACAGTTAGGAGATAATAGGGCCTATTGGAAGGTTATTGAATATGGGCCTGTATTTATTAACTTCAAAAAATTCAACAAACAACAAATAAATTGAAATTCTATATGTGACATACATGTGTAAAGATTTAAAACAGACTTTCTGAGGCCTATTTGCTACAAATTTGATAGAAGTAATCCGGAATGAACAGTGGGTTCTTTCCCCACAATGATGCGTAAAGGTTTGTAACACCTAAGCTCTTAATATCCATAGTGTGTCTTTCCAAGGTATTAAGGGGGGGGGCGGGTTAGTTTAAAGTCCTGTTGCGCTGTGTGAGTCTGGGCCGGTGAGTGATTGCTTTCCCATCAATGGACATGCTGAAATCAATTAATTTAGCTTGGATTGGTCCGCGTGCCAAACTGGCCGAGTTTTGATGATGCTATAGAAAAGAAGTGATTGTGCCATACATAGATGCGAAAAACCATTGGTGCTATTAAAAGTTTTAATCCTCATTATAGAAATAAACGAACGGAGGTTATTTGCGTATAGGCCTTGCGAGGTCATGTCTTCAGCGAATCGTTTGTAATGGCTATAGTGTAGTGCTCCGTTTCGATTTAAGTTACAATTTAATCATCCGCTTGTTTCTAAATCCAATTTTATATCAGTTTTAGTTAACTGTATTCTGTAGTTTTGAAGCAAGAAATGTTATTTTCTTACTAAGAAAAATTCTAAATAAGCTTTTTTGCCACATTATCATGACAAAACAATATACACTGTACGTACGTTAACACTTTTGAATTTACTTTTTAAAAGTCCATATTTGTGGGAAATAACAACATTGGCCGTTCTGCATTTACACAACATGCTTTGGCAACAATATTTCTTCGATTTTAAAATTAATTTAAATGATAATTTTATAAACGTATATTAATGAGCAGCAGGATTACCTTCGAAAATTGCTTAAATTTGAGAAGAAAGCCAGTTGTATCAGGAATGTTTTTTTAGCCAGTGATGTTAATGAGGATTTGAAAAAACTCAAAATAAACCCAATAATCAAATTTACTATTTTCTGTGATTATACAATACTGATCAATGATTGGAATGGTTGAAAAATTAAAACCATATTTATTTGACCTTTAACTCGTTCATTAAAGAAGAAACAAATAATATTTCATGTATTTGCAGGGTTTATGCTTGAGGTTTTGAGTTGACTAAGCCCATCTCATAGAACAATAACCATGACTGTGTCGATGAAATCTATCAATGACACACTGTCAATTGAACATTCTAATAAAAATTATCGCTTTGAAGAATCTTTTACATTTTACGGGGCCACCCAAGCTCGTCCACTTCTTACATGTGGATTTCTATGTGTACACTACATAAGAGCATTTGGTTGTGTCTTGTGAGCCATCGTTTGGAGCACATAACAGTCTGACAGTGTTGCCCAAAGTTCAAGAGCTCAATACTGAATTATAATCATAACCACAAAATATAGCTGTGCTTATACGTCTTACTTGTACTGCATTATGAATTCAAGCAAAAAAAAAAAAACAAATTCTTCCACTATTTCATATAATAATGCCAAGGTTGAGCAAGTGGGGATAAACATTGTGATCAATATTAAAGACACAAATGTATTTCCTTGTGCCATTCCTTTGTCCATACATTTAATATTAAATGTACCACAAAGAGCATGTATGTAGGGTGAGGCTGCCTGCATTCCGCACCTCTTATATTGTACATCGTGCAATGTATTCGATGACTCATATTGGGTTCATATAAGCCAAGGACATGTTTTGATCTTCAAGAAAAGGCAGAGTTTGAAAGGGTTTGGCATAGCACATGCGGGCAAAGAAGGGGGTAAAGGTCATGTAACTTTGAAAACAAATATTAACATAATTTTCTATGTTAGCGCTGTGAGCCTTATGAAAAGCGCATTATGAATAATTAATTGTCATTATTATATTCTTTCCTCCTTTTTGTAAGGTTTGCACGATGTGGTGAGCCTCTGATAGCAATGACATGTCTCAGATCATAAATTAAACTCGTCGCAAAGGAAACCATGAAATCTACGGCCAACTCACAGGTGAGTCAATTTTACTCGAAAGACAAGATTTTCATTTCGATGGTCTATTTTACGTAAATGTATATGTACATTGTAACCTCCTTCGCAAAATATTTCAACCCCACTTTCACTTTGCTGAGAGCTCCTTTGACTTAATTTTACTCACTACAGTAGCTTCTCAGCAGTTCTTTATTTGCACTATTCACTTTGGATATATTACATTACATAGTGATATTTGATATTTCCTAATTGGAATGACTCTATAAGCTACCCATGATCATCTTATTTATTCACATTCACAATCTCTTTAACAGATATTATTGTTTTCAAATGGTGGGATGTCATGGGGTTAGGAGGCAAGTTGCCCGCTAGCCTCTGCTTCTTTGATTATATAGGTCAATCCACACTCCACTACATGGAAATCAAAACCAGATGAAATATGTTGTCTTTAGGGTTTATAAGGGAATCTAGTGTAGTGGGAGGGTGCTGCGGGAAGATGAAAGAATTGGTGAGCTTTCCTGTTGTTTTCTATGTTTTGATTTCATTTGGTGAAGAGTATCACAACAAACAAAATTCTACAATAAAAGATTGCTCTTCAATTGCCGTTAATGGTTATAATATGACCCAAAATATACAAAAATAGTGATATTTTGGATCCTGAACATTTTGCTTAGCCTCATGTATACATGCCATAAATTCTGTGTAAGTCCATGTGACTCGAAGATGAATTGGTTAATTTCTTTAGCATTTTGGCGATTCCAAAACCTCACAGCTACAAAATAATGCTAAAGGTGAACCATTATCCAACCTTTCCAAATCACTTTCAGGACATGTCTTCCAAATTTCATGTCTCATGACCAGAACAAAATTCACTTAAACAAGCACAAAATGCATCGCCATTAAACCATTTGACTCATGAGAGTTCATGGCTTAGGTCAGAAAAAAAAAAACTTTCTAATAATTAATTGCCATATTTTGTAAAGTCTGCATCACTTGCACTTACATATAAGTTCCATGCTGTCAAGGAACTGATTGTTGACTTTGGGAAGTCATCATTTGTGTTTAAGACAGAAAAGATTGTTAATAAAACGTGAAAGATGAATTGTATAGAAAAGAGGAGAGAGGGTGGGATGGTTGAGCCTATAAAGAGTTAAGAGAAGATGGATAGACTCCCTATAAGGATAGGAGATGACATGAGAATCGAAAATTGACAAACTTTAAAAATTGGTCTGTATGTACATGTACATTAAATATGATTATAGGTCACAATTTTAATGAAGAAATGTCTTTTATTCATCTGTGTGCATGTGATGTTGTGTAGATAGCTCTATATAGTGTGCTAACTATCATTTGCTGGACTTTGTGAATTTATCACTCATGCTTTAGAGTAACTATACTGAAAGAAAGAGATTGAGTCAAGCTTAGATAAGATTTGAGATGGAGATTAAAGGTGGATCGAGATAAGAAGAGAGAGAGAAAGATTTGATGAAAGCAGTGGCGGATACCAGTATCAACTCTGACAAAGATATCGTCGGCTTGAGCCAGAAAGGGCGCTATCCAGATCATGGATGTCGTTGGACCAGAAGGGCGCTATTACCATTGATTTGTACAGTAAATAGCGCCCTATGGCTCTCAACGAATCTATAAGATGGCAATAACGCCCCTTTATGCTCCCACGGACGATATTATCAGCCCAATTTTCTGGAGATAATAGTCACTATATTCCCATATGCTGACAGTAATGACTGATAAAATCCTTGGTGAGAGCTGATGCTAAAGCCGAATTGTACTACTGGTAAGAGGAATAAAGGAGAAAAATTAAAGAATTGGAGATTGAATAAGAACGAGAGAGAGAGAGAGAAGATAGAAACGAGATATGAGAGGGTAAAGAAAGGAAATATTAGTAAATGTACATTAGCCTGCGTAATTAAAAAATAAGAATAATATAAAATTGTCTAATTCCATTTTGTTGAAGGTAAAACAATGCTTTCTATATCGTTTGTAGGTGTTTAATTGCAAATTGCTTTTCTATTCAATATTTATTATGTTTTGTATAATATGTTATCGTATGATCATTTCATGTTTATAGTACATGTATTTTAATTATATGCTTTTACTTTGTAACATTTTTATGAAAAATGTGAAAAATAAACTTTGAACTTTGAAGTTTCACATCACTGTAGATGTCCTTATCAGTGTAGGATATCTGATCATTGGAATTATTTACCACATTTAGAGTTCCATTGCTGCATTGCTACTTGGTGGACTTTGTAATGTTCGGGAAAAACATTTGCCTATGCTTCAGTTCAATTTAATTCAATTTAGATGAATTCTGTATTAAAAATACAGAAATTAGATGTAAAAAACTAACATGTAAGTCTATCTACTGTTTGAGTACTATCAGGTGGTTTATCTACATATTGGAATCATTTCCCATATAGGAGTTCATTTGTGTACATTTCTGATGTCTCCTTGGGTACCTACTGTGTTAGGGCGTTTTGAAACAAATCCAAATGTTCATTTCATGTGCAAGCATTGCCTATTTAAAAAATTCAGAAAACAATGCCAGTCCAAATCAGCTACATTTTCAAGTTACAATCGAAAAAAAAATGCAGAAAATGCACATTTCTGATCATTAATAAGTATTATCTGTTAAAATAAAACCAATTGTACATTGCGATGACAAACTTAAAATAAGCCAGAAAATTAGGGATGAAAAAGAGGAGATGAAGTACACCTAAGCAGCTTATAAATACACTAATTAGATAATGTCTGAAATATATTGTCTGCAATTATGCTGGAATATCTTTGTATTTGTGCTCATTGTTCCATAGAAAATTCAATATTCATAAAATGGTCATCACAGTTCATTTGAAGGATACAGTTTTAGATAAAGTTAACATATGGTAGATTTACTAAGAGCCTACTCTGTGCATGTATGCATATCTTTGAATTGCCCTCTATATTTTTAGTGCCTGTTGTTCAAAAAAAAGTCAGTATTCACAATTTTTTCATAACAATTTTCCAAATATACATGTATTTACAACAAAAATATGCAATATAGCTCCTAAAGTCAAATGTATTCTACTCTCGAAAATGTATGAATTAATTTCTGTTACCGCTAGAATCAGCCTTTCTGTTTTTGTTGCTTGTTCTTAGGAGAAAGCCCATTATTCCCCAAAATCTGCCATCAAATTCAATTTGAAACATGCTAGTTTAGATCAACACTTTGCCAAAATTATACACTGTAGTAAGAGCCTAAAGCCATGAATACTCTCTGTATGCAATGTAATCTGTATTGCTTACACTTTCTACTATATATTTTGCCTGCTCAAGAGAAAATATCAAGCATTCACAAACTATGTTATTAATTAAATTTGATGCACTTAGTAGTTTTAGATTTCACATTTGCGAAGTAGTAAGAGCCTAAAATCATACATATGCAATGCAATTCGTGTATTACTCAAATGCCTTTTTAACTGTTGGCTGTTCAGTAATAAAATGCAGCATTTACAAAACTCTGCCTTCAAATTCAATTTGAATAGCTATAGTTTAAGATTAGCTACAACAATCAACAACTCTCTGCACAATGCCAATTTCTTTATACTTAGGATATCTGTTGCCTTTATTGTTGACTGTTCATGAAAAAAGTCAGCATTTACAACTTGCCATCAAAATTTCAATTAAGCATATAGTTTTAGATCAACAAACTCTCTGCATTGCAATGGTTCTTTATTTTACTGGAATATATCTAGAGTATGCCTGCTCCGAAGAAAGTGAGCATTCAAAAAACTCTGCCATCAAATTCCAATATTGGAAAAGTCTAAACATCAGTGCAGCATAGAAGTACCATTGCGTGTCTACTTCATCCCTGCAAATCTATCTAATCTACAGTCACACAACCAAACAAGGCTTCATCCCCAAGTCCAATTCACACTGGAACTTGCCAATTGGCTGGAGTGTAATTCCATGGGAAGTCTGCTGTCGGCTCCATCTCGTGTCTTCAATGTTGACTACCCTATTAGAGACAGCATGAGGAATCCAATTTTTGGCTCAAATTTCCCTCGTAAAGCTTAGAATTTGAAAAGAAATTGTCTGAAAGAAAAGTGGCAGCGCGGATAAGCTCGCAGGACCTCAATAATGGAAGATGCTCAAGTTTCCTTTTCAATTAGCATCAAGAATATCTTACAACTCTCTCTACTAGCCTACTTATCTTGATCTTTAATATGATATGTTTAAAAAGATTAAAAATTGAATTTAAACGTGTCTAGCTTCGTCACCAGGTTTGCACTTTGTTTTCTGAAAATTAAAACCACTGAAACTAACAAAAATAGTGTTTCGTTAATTATTGTTTCTAATTTCTTAATTCAAAGTATATGTGGAAATCAAAAATTGTATACACAAGTTAATGTATTTGTTTTCCAAAAAATATAATAAAGAACTGTTACAAGTTTTCACAAGGCTTCCTTTAAAACTTTTTAAATTGTACAGAATGACTATATTGTAATGTTTATTTTTAAACTTGGTCCAACAACGGTATTAGAAACTGTGATTAACTTTCCAAAAGGTTTCCAAAACTTTTACGTTGTACAGAATGACTTTATTGTAAATGTATATAACTTGGTCCAACAAGGTATAAGAACTGTGATTACTTTCCAATAGTTCCCAAAACTTTTTTACGTTGTACAGAATGTTGTGTTTCAAAATTGGCAAGAACTATGTCTATATACTAAAGAGAGAAAAGGGGCCCTTTCCTAATATCCTCTTAAAAGGCTAGTAGAAATTGGTGTTTTGGTAAAAAATTAAAAGGTGAGAAAAATAAATTAGACTTAACTCTAACTTTTACTTATATAGACTACTCAGGGTGAATGACCCTACTACATTACCATGTACTACCTGTTGTTTTTGCTGCTTGCATGCTTTCGTGTAATTGCTTACACTAACGGTTTCTGCATCCAGCCGATGAGAAATAGTGGAGTGATTGAGCAATCATGAATGGCCATATAATGGGATTGATATTACCTGATTATACCCAGTAATTCTCATTAGGGACTTCTGTGCACTCTTGAATCTAATTCAGGGAATCATCTGAACTAGGTTTTTATATTTGATGCCTTTTATGAATATTTCATAACATCATGGTGGACTTTACTTTTTCCAAGATGTCTTAAATGCACAGTAATCATACATACATGTTAAAGTGGAAAATATTAATATTGTGAACATTCAAACAGCTTCATGCTAATGAATATATTACATGTTAGTAAAAGGTGCCTCTGACAAGTATCACTTTCAATTGCCCAGTCATAATATGACAAAACACAGCTGAAATGCCAGGCCAAACAGTTGTAGTCCATCCAAGTCATTTCTGTATAACATGCCAGTATATGTGATTCGATCCAGCAGATAGCATGTATACAAACAATTATTTAATGCAAAGGCATTAAATCACCTACTCTGAGAATCTTCTTCTACAATTCAATCTCACAAACCACAACAGTAATATCCCTTTAATTATAAGTGCGAAGAGAAATTTGACTGTGGAGACCTGTTGTGATTCTATACCTGTTGCTTGAACTCAATTGTTGCCACAGTATCCGGGCCTTGAAACAACCTGTGAGTAGTGGAGAGTAATTGCAGCAATCATGATAGCTCATATAATGGAGATGGTTTTATCTGGGTGTCATTACTAAATGTCTTCATTTACGGCCTTATGCTCTAAAAACCTAGTTCAAGGGAATGAAAAATTCTTTCTTTAATCTTATTGCTCTTATTATAAAAAACCCCCCTGGGCCGTTTAACAGTAGTTAACGAATTAATTGCCAAATTGATAGTAGCCAATCAGAATCCTCCTTTCTATTGCACTTCTTGCATAAAAGTATCATTATTGAACCAGTCAGAATGCGTAGTTCAAATAAATTTGCAGCTGATATTAACTTCTTTATGTTACAGAGCACTAGGTTGTGATATTCATGGTCTGATTTCCCTTTGCAGGGAAAGAAAATAATTGTTTGTAAAGACCTGTTTG
>CALNVZ010003435.1:19654759-19675086 GCA_940671915.1 Paracentrotus lividus | reverse complement strand
ATCGTCAAAGTCAGCAGTGGAAATAGTGATAATTTTGTTCGTCCAATAAAACAAAGAAATATGTAAGAAATGATAGAGTAGAATCTGAAATGAGGATAAATCATAACTAAACGTAAGTGTCTGTGTGACTGTAGCATATAACCTGCTATGTTATCACATCATTACAAATCTAACCCACCTTTTCTGCAGAATTTTATCTTGACATTTGAATTTAAAACGCTTCAAGATCAACTATACATCGGAAAAAAAGAAAAACTGAACTTTAAAATGATGCATATTGAATATTAATTTAATAAGTGTTTGCTTTCAGCTGAAAAAAAAAGAAAGAATTTAATAGTCCAAATTCCCTTTTTTTCTATATAGTGCAATAGAGCACTTTAGAGTTGGCAATTTTTCAATAATACTAGCCGGATATTCACAGATGGACGGTACACCACTTTGCATCCTAGAAAGTAATCATTCAAGAATGGATGAAAGTGCATCATGAATAGCCCATGAATCCATTCATCCGTGCATTGTCAAAGGTGATCCTTTGTGCATTGATGAATAATGATGTCATTCTTGTACTTCTCTTTTCAGGTATATTTTTGTATGCAAGGAGATATTCAACATTTTTTTATAAAAGATATACATGTATTCCTGGGGAAATTTTTTTTTTTCTACTGATGCACAAAAAGTAGCCCTAAATTGACTTGCTAATCGAGACAAATCTACCATTTATAGCTAACATTGATATTGTTTCATCACTCAGTGGAATTACTTTTGAAACAGGGATAACTGGTTTTTTTATTAGCCATCCTTAATTTTATGTTAATCTCAAGTAACCTGGCAGCAAGATGTATTACCCAGGTCATAAAAATGTAACACATTTCAACTTGTAGTTCACACACTCCACTTCTGGGACCATTCCTACAAGGACCAATGTACAAAATTCCAAATCCAAATCCCAATTTGCAACTGGGTGGAGAAAAATAATGTAGATAAAATGCCTATGTGAAGTGTAGTTGATGTACATGTAAGCACAATGTCCTGTACAGCGGGATGAAAATAAAAACCATATTCCAGATCTTTACTCAAGGTGGTAACACCGCTCCACTGTTGATCTGTCTTTAAATTGATTTGCACTTAATCTCATATTGTAATTGCAGTTGGCAGTCTGTAACCTCAAACATTCGGGTACATGTATGTTGAAAGTGTTGAACTGCATAGTGGGTGTCATGAGAAGTCATCAAACATGGACCCATTTTCCTTCTAAATGAGGTCATTACTATGTATGGAAGCGGTATATGGTATATCAGTGATTTATCACAGTTACGTGCACCGCATAAAGAACCAGAAGGGCATTATCACTGTCTTAAAATATACAGAATAACGTCTTATTTACTTCCCAACAATCATGCACATGATTAATGCCCAGAAATTGGATCTCAGAGTTGAGGACTGTACATGTAGACATTGTTCTGAAATTCCGTGAAGTTATGATGATGGTTTGCGGAGTCCCTACCCTAAAGTGGATATGGTGGTAATTGGAGAGAAAACGAAATGGACTGGAAGCAAATTAGCTGATGCCCTGTCCAGGCATGGCAGATTTGTGTCAATAAATAGTATTTCATAACTTCTCAATTCGAGCCCTCGTTTAACGGACTCCTCGATAAATTGTTTTGCAATGCAAAAATGAGTTGTGTTTTTTACAGGGTGTTTAAAAAAATACTTGTATCTGTAGTCAATTTTCTTTGTTTCACAAGGGGATATAAGAACTCTTGTATTTCAATATAAAGTAAGGTTGTACATATACATGTATCTTGATTTATTATCCAACTTCATTAAAGATATTGATAGCATTGATCCTCAAACATTTGAAATCTGCAATGTTATAATGGTTGGTTTGCATAATACAGTGTATAAGAATCCTTGGAAAAGTCAACCCGGTTTATTTGGTTGCTACATATATAATATACAGTATACATGTATCAAGGTACGAGATCTTAGGTACAGACCATCTCGTCCAATTCTTAACTTTCATGTTACGTCTCTTCATTGAGCAATTGTAATCATAGACAGAACATTGTGGATTGGAAATGATGATGAAAAGCCTCAGCATCTTGTGAGAGATCCACATGTACCGATTCTACTCATTACAGGAGATATATAGTCAGGCAAACCACAATACAATAGTGGAAAAAAAAATTGTGCAGATCTTTTCATTTCGTTAAAAACAAGGCTTATAGTCAAGTAAAGACAAAGAATAAAAAACAAAAAGGTTTTATGGTACATGATCGTCCATTGAAGAGATCAAACATTTGCCGGCCACTCAATTTTGATATGATGAATACTAATTCTAAACTTTTATATCAAATTGCTTTCACATTTCATGGTGCTCTAGTAAGAGTGCGAAATTCCCCCTTTTCATTGACTAATTATTGAACAAAAAATATATTTAAAGATGATACTTGTACAATGTACCACTCCAGGCATTTCTCCATGTTTTTTTTTAATTCTATTTTTTTACACACCTTGTACGTTGCGTTTTGAGATGGAGCTGCATTAATGCATACATGTTCTTTCTTTGAAAGGAAAGGGATCCATTAAGTAAATTGAACGTTTGATTTCAGAATGAGGATTATTAACATCTAAGCTGAACATATTTGTTAGAAAGTATAGACAGCTAAATCAAATAAAAAACAAACCAAAATGTTTGTCAGCCACAATGAGCGGGGTATATACTTATAGGATGGAGTTGAATTTATTCCAATAGAGAGGTATCCGTAATTAATTGCATTTTTAGAATTACATGTAGATCAAATAAATCAAATCACTCCCAAATAAACCTAAAACATTTGTGTATTGAAATCAGGCTCATTTTTTGCTTGATTTTTTTTCTTGTTTATTTTTTAAATAGGAGTACATTAAATATTTAATTTACAAAATGGATAGATACTATTTCTTAAGTTACATCAAACTTGAATATTAACCAGTTACATGTCACATATTACATTTCTACTATACACATATGTACATGTAGCATATGTTAAATCAAGTCCAAACGAACAAGGCCTGTATGAATTGTTTTTCATTCAAACTTAGCAGTACATTGACCCTATTTTAACATGTTCTTGAACTTTAAGTCTCCAATTTAGTCAATGGAATTTTGTATGCACAATCATTTTAATTTTTGCCTATCTTTGGTGGATATGAATGTAGTATAAATTGTTTCAAAGTGAGTAAGTGTATTAGGATGGAGTTGATTTCATGCATAAAGAAAGAGCTTTGAAAGTAAATTTGATTGTTGATTCACTAATACCCTGTTGGCAGTCCTAACTTTCCATTTAACCCCACCTATAGTACGGGGTTAAGCTTATTCCACTTTCTGTTCCCACTGCGTTTTGGCAAAGTAGGCCAACCCCACCTATAGTAATGTATTCTCTGGCCCTGCAAAATAGCAGGGTTAGCTGGGCAATTGCGGTGCTAAGGGGTAAAAGCCGGGGTTAAGAACTCCCGTCGAAACAGTGATGGAAGTTATACCCGGCTAACGCAAAATGCGGTGGTGAGACACACAGGTGCCAACTGCATGTTGTCCAATCAGAGATAAGCATTGAACCGCTCAATCCGAAAAGCCGGTGTTAGCGAATTCCGGGTGAGAACAGCGTGCATTTTCTTAGCCAGGGTTAGCCAGATAATTTGGCTTGTCAGAAAAGGAAAATAAATAGTATGGGGTTAAAGATAGTATGGAGTAGAGAAACCGTCATGAGAAAAGGGTACATGTATATAGCTAATTATTAACATTTTGGACAAAGGTCATTGATTTGATAGAAGGTATATAAAATGCAATATACAGTGAACGTGTACATTTAGGCTTCAATGAAAAACTGAACCAAATTATATTTGTTTGCAGTTCAAAATGAACAGTGCAAGCTATGATTGAGTTGATTTTTATTCATTTAGGGGGGGGGGGGGTCATAGGGCACGCAAACGTTTTTCAAATCACACTCCGCAAAAATCTAACATTCATTTTTTTTTATGCAGCAAAAGCTTTTTGTCATTGGAAATGACTTTTAGACTCTTCCAAATTGCAAAAGCAAAATCTGTAAAGAATTTCAGTTTAGTTAACAATTTTTTTGTATCACAAGTGGATTGATTGTAATTTTCACTTTACATTACAATCTTTGGTAGATGGTAACCTAGTACCAATTCAAATAAAAAAAAAATACAACTGTATTGTAATTTGATTGAATTTCAAAATGAACAATACAAATTTGGGATGGAGTTGTATAATTCTCAGTTTTAATGGCAAATGAATACATGTAGATTAATAAACTGGATTAATTAGGTTTTTGATTCAGAATGTTGTTCATTATCAATTTCAACAAATATTTTCAGTAGATATCAACCCGTTGTATAATATTGTAAATAAACAAAAAATGTTAAGTTTTACTTATTCTTCATATATATTTTTACTTTAAAATCTTAGGATTTTCAGGTGCGAGTATTGTCGTTGTGAGATAAAGTGATGGGTAAACACTTATCAATTGAAGCATGTGTAGTGAAAAGCTCTATCCATCATTATCAAAGAGAATCTAGTGTAATGGGAAAGATGGAAAAAAAAAAAAAAGCATTGTGAGCTTTTCTACTATTTTGATGCAATTAAGGAAGAATATCATAGGAAAACTGTCCACTGTAAAAGATTGCTCTCAATTTGCCCTAATAGTAAAAATTTGACCAAATATATACCAAAAACAGCTGAAATGTTCGGGCCAAACATTTTGTGTAGTCCCATACATTTATTTCTGAGTGAAGTGTATGTAACTCTAAGCAAAATTTGGTTAACTTCTGATTAGGCCTATTTTGTTGATTCCAAAACCCAATGCTTAAGTAAATCTCTATAAATCTTTTCAAAAGCACTTTTCGACAGCATCTTCATTCTCATGACCACAACAATAATTTCACTTAAAAGCTTGGAATAATTTTTCAATTTCATCTTCACAGTTTTCTAGAACCTTCAAGAATACCTCAAACTGCCTGAGAGTTGTGAATATTGTTGGAGAGGGGAAGGGATGGCTGTGGGCTATATGTTGCCGACAAAAAAAAAAAAAGTTAACATGCAGAATATTTTCTTGTCTCAGCATGAAGTGATAAAGTTGGAGTTTCGTTTACTCTATGAACATTTATTTTTCCCTCATTAAACAAACACAAAATTAAACTTTCTTTCTCCTAGGTTACAACTTTACTGAATGTGTGGGTGGTTTGTGGTTGAATTAAAAAGAAAGTGATCTGTTGCATATTGGGAATTCAAGACCAGCTTTACAGCCAACCTATTGATCCCAACCAGACGGTAACTTAAGACTTTCAGATGCCCTGCTTCCGACCGGATTGCATCTATGTAAATGAGATGCTAGCTTGTGTATCTTCAAGCGTTGACAAGGGATAAATCGTGACAGTGCATGAAGGGATAAGTGATTCATCACCATATCCCCCTATGGAGCTAAAAAGGAAATGAGTCAATCCATAGATGTATAGATTTGATAAGGCAAATAGTCGGTTTGTCAGATTCAGTTTATTTTAGTGCTTTATCCGATGTTGTAAGCATTTGAAAACTGGCCGTTAGTATCAGAATCGATGATTGCACTTTAAGGCACTAGTTTATTTGCCATTTTAGATAATACATGTTCAAAGATGTTTTCAAAATCGAAAGATATAGTTTGCTTATTTTCTAATTTTATTGGAAGGGCCGTTTAAAAAGGTTGATGAATTCTCAATATGGAAGTAAATGTACTAAAAATGTGATATTGTCATGGCCATTAATGATGAAAGTATCACTTGCTCTCACTTAGATTTTAAATACAGGTTGAAAATTTCTTATTGTTAGGTTCTTCAGCCCTCAAACCACCCCAAAACGCCTTTAAGCTTACCCCTCTATAAACTGGCAGTAACTGCCTATATCTGCTTTTAGCTTGCCCCTGAGTGCTAAACGGTTAAAAGGAATACAGTGATAACTGCACATTAATATCTAGAGGATTATAGTTTTTTTTTTTTTAGTGAATTCTAAAAACAGGGCAAATGTCCCACTATACCCAGTTCATGTTTTATTCAAATTTTTTATGTTCAGCCCTACAGCCCTCAAACCGCCCTTAACTGCCCATCAGCATACTCCTCAAACCGGCAGTAACTGCTCATCTGCTTGTAGTATGCTACAGCTTCTTTAACACACAGTCTCTGACTGCTAAAGGGTTAAAGGTGGCGTCACACTGTCCCAAAGTTGCGCAAAGATGGACAAATGAAATGTGAAATGCTACTAGGGTCTGCGCAAAGTTAGCCCCCATCTTGGTCAACAGCAAGCAAGAGCCAAATCATGAACTATATCTCCAGAAGGTTACACGATGGCACACAAACAACAAACGAATAGTACACGAATGGTTATATGCTTTCGTGATCAGAACAAAATTGGAAATATTCCATGATCGTGTGTCCATCCTTGCTCAACTTCAGGACAGTGTGACGCAGGCTTAAATGAATACAATATATCCTACCGGTTATTGCATGTTAACATCTAAATGTGTAGAGGATTAGTTTAAATTTTTTTGACCAAAAATTTATGAAAATACGGCAAATGTCCCATTTTAGTACTCAATTTATGTGTTTTTTCGTATATTTCGGGGCCGGGGAATGAACCCATTACGGCATATGACTTCCTTTTCTCTAGAGGCCTGTAAACACTTGAAATGCAGTGGTTGTACCTTCTGTGCCTGTGTCAAGCATGTTACTAAGTGCATGTAAATAGATCAAGATTCACACGATATAACCATGAATACTTGATCCATTTCCAGATATGGACCGGGTAGGAAGTACGGTGAAAGATTATATCGAGCTCTCGTAATGGAGTTGCTTCTCGAAAGAATTTAAAGATAACATTGAGTACGAGAACAATCTACCATTAAAAGCTACGGTTATTCAGATAAAAGTTAAAATATTAAGGGGTTCCAGCTAGGAGGTTTACATGTAGTACTAGTACATGTATGTTTTTTCTTTTGCCACTTCATTGTGATTATTTTTTTTTTTAGAATTCCCATATTCATTTTCAGTGAGTCGTTATGCATTTTTAAACCTAAATTAGTATGGATAATTTAATGATTTCCTCCCTGTGATGGTAAGAATTTCAATCTATTAATTTCCTTTGAAATTGTTAAAAGCCGTCCACAGGCTAAGTCACATCCAGCTCCAGTTATATCCATTCACTATTCCAATAAACGGCGGTTTTGGGTACCTCACGTAAAGTGAACACACTTTATGGTATATGATTGATCGTGGCTTTCGGTGAAAGAGTCAAGGTTATTCCAGTAAAATGATGCGATTCACCACTTATCTTTGTGCCTCTCTTCCTATTGTTGTCATAATTTCATGATCTTCATTCTATCAATGTTCATAGAATATGCATCAATGTTAAAGGTATTGCGCAATGTCGCTTGTAGCTCAAGAGAGTATTCTAAAAAAAGATTCCTATATATTTTTTTTTTCTTTTTAATATTTCTTTAAGAATAGAGCACACACCCAAATGAGATTGCTCTAGAATGCCTTATAATTGATATGATGCTGTGGGTAATTTACTTGATGATGAATATCTTACAAATTAAATTTGTTCTAAGTTTACAATTTACTGGTTTCATGAAACCTTACTAAAGCTAGTTGTCAACTAATTGCATAGGGAATAATACACACAGTTAGGAGATAATAGGCCTATGAAGGTTTTATGAATATGGGCCCTGTTTATTAACTTCAAAAAATTCAACAACAAAAATAAATTGAAATCTATAGTGACATACATGTGTAAAGATTTAAAACAGGACTTTTCTGAGGCTATTTGTACAAATTTGAAGAGGTAATCCGGAATGAACAGTGGGTTTTTTCCCCCCACAATGATAGCGTAAGGTTTGTAACAACCTAGCTCTTAATATCCATAGTGTGTCTTTCCAAGGTATTAAGGGGGGGGGGGGGCGGGGTAGTTTAAAGTCCTGTTGCGCTGTGTGAGTCTGGGCCGGTTGAGTGATTGCTTTTCCCATCAATGGACATGCTGAAATCAATTAATTAGCTTGGATTGGTTCCGCGTGCCAAACTGTGCCGAGTTTTGATGATGCTATAGAAAAGAAGTGATGTGCCATACATAGATGCGAAAGCCATGGTGCTATTTTTAATCCTCATTATAGAAATAAAACGAACGGAGGTTATTGCGTATAGGCCTGCGAGGTCATGTCCTTCAGCGAATGCGTTTGTAAATGGCTATAGTGTAGTGCTCCGTTCGATAAGTTACAATTTAATCATCCGCTTGTTTCTAAATCCAATTTTTATCAGTTTTAGTTAACTGTATTCTGTAGTTTTGAAGCAGAAATGTTATTTTTCTACTAAGAAAAATTCTAAATAAGCTTTTTTTGCACAATTATTCATGACAAAAACAATATACACTGTACATGTACGTTAACACTTTGATTTACTTTTTAAAAAGTCCATATTTGTGGGAAATAACAACATGGCGTTTGCATTTACACAACATGCTTTGGCAACAATATTTCTCGATTTTAAAATTAATTTAAATGATAAATTTTATAACGTATATTTTATGAGCAGCAGGATTACCTTCGAAAATTGCTTAAATTGAGAAGAAGCAGTTGTATCAGGAATGTTTTTTAGCCAGTGATGTTAATGAGGATTGAAAACTCAAAATAAACCCAATAATCAAATTTACTATTTTCTGTGATTATACAATACTGATCATGATTGGAATGAGTTGAAAATAATTAAAACCAATTTATTTGACCTTTAACTCGTCATTAAAGAAGAAAACAAATAATATTCATGTATTTGCAGGGTTTATGACTTTGATGGTTTTGAGTTGACAAGCCATGTCTCATGAAACAATAACCATGGACTGTGTCGATGAATCATCAATGACACACTGTCAATTGAACCATCTAATAAAAAAGTGCTTTGAAGAATCTTTTACATTTTACGGCCACCCAGCTCGTCCACTTTGCTTACATGGTGGATTTTCTATGTGTACAACTACATAAAGAGCATTGGTTGTGTCTTGTGAGCATCGTTTGGAGCACATAACAGTCTTTGACAGTGTGCCCAAAAGTTCAAGAGCTCAATACTGAATATAATCATAACCCACAAATATAGCTGTGCTTATACGTCTACTTGTACTGCATTATGAATTCAAGCAAAAGAAAAAAAAACAAATCTTCACTATTCATTTATAATAATTGCCAAGGTTTTGGAGCAGTGGGGGATAACATTGTGATCAAATTAAAGACAACAAATGTATTTCCTGTGCCATTCCTTGTCCATACATTATATGTAAATGTACACAAAGAGCATGTATGTAGGGATGAGCTGCCTGCATTCGCACCTCTTATATTGTACATCGTGCAATGTATTCGATGACTCTATTGGGTTCATATAAGCCAAGGACATGTATTGATTTCTTCAAGGAAAAGGCTAGAGTTTGAAAGGGTTTGGGATAGCACATGGGTGCAAGAAGGGGGTAAGGTCATGTAATTTGAAAACAAAATTAACAAATTTCTATGTTAGCGCTGTGAGCCTTATGGAAAAAGCGCATTATGAATAATATTATTGTCATTATTATATTCTTTCCTCCTTTTTGTAGGTTTGCACGATGTGGTGAGCCTCTGATAGCAATGACATGCTCAGATCATACAATTAAACTCGTCGGCAAGGAAACCATGAAATCTACCGGCCAACTCACAGGTGAGTCATTTTACTCAGTAAAGGACAAGATTTCATTTCGATGGTCTATTTTTACGTAAATGTATATGTACATTGTACCTCCTTCGCAAAATATTTCAACCCACTTTCACTTTGCTGAGGCTCCTTTTGACTTAATTTTACTTCACTACATGTAGCTCTCAGCAGTTCTTTTATTTTGCACTTTCACTTTGATTATATACATTACATAGTGATATTAATATTTTCCTTAATGGAAATGACTCTATAAAGCTACCCATGATCATCATTATTATTCACATTCACAATCTCTTTAACGATATATGTTTTCAAAATGGTGGGGGATGTCATGGGTAGGAGGCAAGTTGCCGCTAGCCTCTGCTTCTTTGATTATATAGTCAATCCACACTCCACTTTTACATGGTAATCAAACCAGATGAAATATGTTGTCTTTAGGGTTATTAAAGGGAATCTAGTGTAGTGGGAGGGTGTGGGGAAGATGAAGAAAATTTGGTGAGCTTTCCTGTTGTTTTCATGTTTGATTACATTTGGGAAGAGTATCACAATCAAAAGTTCTACAATAAAAGATTGCTCTTCAATTGCCGTAATGGTTATAATATGACCCAAAATATACCAAAAATAGTGATATTTTTGGATCCCTGAACATTTTGCGTAGCCTCATGTATACATGCATAAATTTCTGTGTAAGTCCATGTGACTCGAAGATGAATTGGGTTAATTTCTTAGCATTTTGGCGATTCCAAAACCTCACAGCACAAAATAATGCTAAGGTGAACCATTATCAACCTTTCCAAATCACTTTCAGACAGTGTCTTCCAAATTTCAATGTCATGACCAGAACAATAATTTCACTTTAAACAAGCACAAAATGCATCGCCATTAACCATTTGACTCATGGGTTCATGCTTAGGTCAGAAAAAAAAAAACTTTCTAAAATAATGCCATATTTTGTAAAGTCTGCATCCACTTTGCACTTACAGATAAGTTTCCATGGCTTGTCAAGGAACTGATTGTTGACTTTGGGAAGTCATCATTTGTGTTTAAGACAAGAAAAGTGTTAATAAAACGTGAAAGATGAATGTATAGAAAAGAGGAGAGAGGGTGGGATGGAGAGCCTATAAAGAGTAAGAAGAAGATGGATAGACTTATAAGGATAGGAGATGACATGAGAATCAGAAAATTGACAATCTTTAAAAAATTGGTCTGTATGTACATGTACATAAATATGAGTTATAGGTCACAATTTTAATGAAGAATGTCTTTTATTCATCTGTGTGCATGTGATTGTTGTGCAGATAGCTCTTTATAGTGTGCTAACTATCAATTGTGGACTTTGGGAATTTATCACTCATGCTTTTAGAGTAACTATACTGAAAGAAAAGAGATTGAGTCAAGCTTAGATAGATTGAGATAGGGAGATAAAAGGGTGGATCGAGATAGAGAGAGAGAGAAAGATGATGAAAGCAGTGGCGGATACAGTATCAACTCTGACAAAGGATATCGTCGGCTTGGAGCCAGAAGGGCGCTATTCCAGATCAAGGATGTTCCGTTTGGAGCCAGAAGGGCGCTATTACCATTGACTTTGTACAGTAATAGCGCCCTTATGGCTCTCAACGGAACATCTATAAGATGCAATAACGCCCCTTATGGCTCCCAACGGACGATATTATCAGCCCAATTTTCTGGAGATAATAGTCACTATTATTCCCATATGCTGACAGTAATGCTGATAAAATCCTTTGTGAGAGCTGATGCTAAAGCCGAATGTACTACTGGTAAGAGGAATAAAGGGAGAAAATATTAAAGAATTGGAGATTGAATAAGAACGAGAGAGAGAGAGAGAGAGATAGAAAGAGATAGAGAGGGGGAAAGAAAGGAAATATTAGTAAATGTACATTAGCTGCGTATTAAAAAAATAAGAATACATATAAAATTGTCTAATTCCATTTTGTTGAAGTAAAACAATGCTTCTAATTGTTTTGTAGTGTTTAATTTGCAAATGCTTTTCTATTTCATAATATTTATTATGTTTTTGTATAATATGTTATCGTATGACATCATGTTTTATAGTACATGTATTTTAATTATATGCTTTTACTTTGTAACATTTTTTATGAAAAATGTGGAAAATAAACTTTGAACTTTGAAGTTCACATCTACTGTAGATGTCCTATCAGGTAGGAATATCTGATATTGGAATTATTTACCACATTTAGGAGTTCATTGTGCATGCCTACTTGGTGACTTTGTAATGTTCGGAAAAACATTTGCCTATGTTCAGTTCAATTAAATTCAATTTAGATTGAATTCTGTATTAAAAATACAGAAATTGATGTAGAAAAACTACATGTAAGTTCATATCTACTGTTGATGTACTATCAGGTAGGATTATCTAATATTGGAATCATTTCCCATATAGGAGTTCATTGTGTATGTCTCCTTGGGTACCTACTGTGTAGTGTTTGAAACAAAATCCAAATGTTCATTTCAGTGCAATGCAATTTGGCCTATTAAAAATTCAGAAAAATGCAGTCCAAATCAGCTACATTTCAAGTTTACAATTGAAAAAAAAAAATGCAGAAAATGCACATTTCTGATCATAATAGTATTATCTGTTAAAAATAAACAATTGTACATTTATGCGATGACAAACTTAAAATAGCAGAAAATTAGGGGATTGAAAAAGAGGAGATGAAGTACATCCTAAGAGCTTAAAATACACTAATTAGATAATGTCTGAAATATATTGTCTGCAATTATGCTGGAATGATCTTTGTATTTTTGTTGCTCATTGTTCCATAGAAATTCAATATTCATAAAATGGGTCATCACAGTTCAATTTGAAGATACAGTTTTAGATAAAGTTAACATATGGTAGAATTTACTAAGAGCCTACTCTGTGCATGTATGCATATCTTTGGAATTGCCCTCTATATTTTAGTGCCTGTTGTTCAAAAAAAGTCAGTATTCACAATTTTTTCATAACAATTTTCAAATATACATGTATTTACAACATGTGCAATATAAGCTCCTAAAGTACAAATGTATTCTACTCTCTGAAAATGTATGAATTTTAATTTCTGTACCGCTAGAATCAGCTTTCTGTTTTGTTGCTTGTTCTAGGAGAAAGCCATTATTCCCAAAATCTGCCATCAAATTCAATTTGAAACATGTAGTTTTAGATCAACATTTGCCAAAATATACACTGTAGTAAGAGCCTAAAGCCATGAATACTCTCTGTACTGCAATGTCTGTATTGCTTTAACAGCTTTCTACATTATATATTTTGCCTGCTCAAGAGAAAAATCAGCATTCACAAACTATGTTATTAAATTAAATTTGATGCACTTAGTTTTAGATTCACATTTGCGAAGTATGTAAGAGCCTAAAATCATACAATGCAATGCAATGTCTGTATTACTCAAATTGCCTTTTTATGTTGGCTGTTCATAATAAAAGTCAGCATTTACAAAACTCTGCCTTCAAATCAATTTGAAGCCTATAGTTTAGATCAACAACTCTCTGCAATGCAATTTCTTTATTACTAGGATATCTGTTGCCTTTTATGTTGACTGTTCATGAAAAAAGTCAGCATTTACAAACTCTGCCATCAAATTCAATTTAAAGCATATAGTTTTAGATCAACAACTCTCTGCATTGCAATGTCTTTATTACTGGAATATATCTGTTGCCTGCTCCCGAAGAAAGTGAGCATTCAAAAACTCTGCCATCAAATTCAATTTGAAGTCTAACATTCAGGTGCAGCATAGAAGTACCATGCATGTCCTACTTCATTCCCTGCAATCTATCTAATCTACAGTCACACAACCAAACAGGCTTCATCCCAAGTCCAATCACACTGGAAACTTGCCATTGGCTGGGAGTGTAATTCCATGGGAAGTCTGCTGTCGGTCCATCTCAGTGTCTTCAATGTGACTGACCCTATTAGAGACAGCATGAGAATCCAATTTGGGCTCAAATTTCCCTCGTAAAGCTTAGAATTGAAAAGAAATTGGTCGAAGAAAAGGGCAGCGGGATAAGCTCGCAGACCTCAAGTAGATGGAGATGCCTCAATTTCCTTTCAATTACATTCAAGAATATCTTACAACTCTCTCTACTAGGCCTACTTCTCTTGATCTTTAATATGATATGTTTAAAAAGATTAAAAAATGAATTTAACGTGTCTAGCTCGTCACCAGGTTTGCACTTTGTTTCTGAAAATTAACCACTGAAACTAACAAAAATAGTGTTTCTTAATTATTGTTTCTTATTTCTTAATTCAAAGTTATGTGGAAATGCAAAATTGTATACACATGTTAATGTTATTTGTTTCCAAAAAAGTATTAATAAGAACTGTTACAAGTTTTCACAAGGCTTCCTAAAACTTTTTAAATTGTACAGAATGACTATATTGTAATGTTTATTTTTAAAACTTGGTCCAACAAGGTATTAAGAACTGTGATAACTTTCCAAAAGGTTTCCCAAAACTTTTACGTTGTACAGAATGACTTTATTGTAATGTTTATATAACTTGGTCCAACAAGGTATTAAGAACTGTGATTACTTTCCAAAAGGTTTCCCAAAACTTTTTACGTTGTACAGAATGTTGTGTTTCAAATTGCAAGAACTATGTCTATATTACTAAAGAGAGAAAAAGGGGCCCTTTCCTAATAGCCTCTTTAAAGGCTAGTAGAAATGGTGTTGGTAAAAATTAAAAGGTGAGAAAATAAATTAGACTTCTAACTCTCAACTTTTACTTATATAGACTACCAGGTGAATGACCCACTACATATACCATGTACTACCTGTTGTTTTTGTCTGCTTGCATGCTTTCTGTAATTGCTTTACACTAAGGTTTCTGATCCAGCCTTGATGAGAATAGTGGGAGTGATTGTAGCAATCATGATGGCCATATAATGGAGATGATATTACCTGATATCCCAGTAATGTCTTCATTAGGGCTCTGTGCACTCTTGAATCTAATTCAGGATCACTCTGAACTAGGTTTTTATATTTGAGCTTTTATGAATATTCATAACATCATGGTGGACTTTACTTTTCAAGATGATCTAAATGCACAGTATACATACATACATGTAAAAGGTGAAAATATTAATATTGTGAACATTCAAAACAGCTTCATGCTATGAATATTATACATGTAGTAAAAGGTGCTCTGACAAGTATCGACTTTCAATTGCCCAGTCATAATATGACAAAACACAGCTGAAATGTTCCAGCCAAACAGTTGTAGTCCCATCCATGCATTTCTGTATAACATGCAGTATATGTGATCGATTCTCAGCAGATAGCATGTATACAACAATTATTTAATGAAGCATTATCAGCCTACTCTGAGACATGTTCTTCTACAATTCAATCTCACAACCACAACAGTAATATCCCTTTATAAGTGGAAGAAATTTGACTGTGGAGACCTGTTGTTTGATTCTATACCTGTTTGCTTGATTACTCAAATTGTTGGACAGTATCGGGCCTTTGAAACAACCCTGATGAGTAGTGGGAGTAATTGTAGCAATCATGATAGCCATATAATGGAGATGGTTTTACTGGGTGTCATACTAATGTCTTCATTTACGGTCACTATGCTCTAAAACCTAGTTCAAGGGAATGATAAATTCTTTCTTTAATCTTATTGCTCTTATTAAACCTGGGCCGTGTAACAGTGAGTTACGATTAATTGCAAATTGATAGTAGCCAATCAGAATCCTCCTTTCATGCACTTCTTGCATAAAAGTATCATTATGAACCAGTCAGAATGGTTGTTTCAAATAAATTTGCAGCTGATATTAACTCTTTATGTTACAGAGCACTGGTGTGATATTCATGGTCGATTTCCCTTGCAGGGAAAGAAAATTGTTTGTAAAGACCTGTTGTGTGAGTCTCTACCTGTAGGTTTGTTTTGGTTACTAAAATTTTTGACCAATATACATGTAGGGCTTTGAAGCACAGAGCTACCAAGTCTCACTCATCTTGCGTGAGAATCACGCATTTCGGGTCCATCTCACGATCTCACGCAGAACACCCCATTACTCATGTAAAATGAGAAAAGGTAGCATTATTATAGATTTTTTACCATTTTGGAGTCTCAAAACCCTAAATATCAGCAGTTTTGTCGCGCATCAATCCCTAGCCTGCGAGTGAGTGCGATGTTCAAGTAGGCGATTGTTCTATGATATGCAAGATAGCTTACTACGTGAAACATGTGTAGCGTGCGTGCGCGCCTCCGTTGTGTACAAATAACTACTGCGCGCGCACACATGTGGTACGCGCGCCGCGTGCGCACTGCTTTCAAACACGATGTGAATGATCTCGTGCAAATTTTTTTTGTGAACTTGGCATCTCTGGAAGCAGTCATGATGAGTAGTGGGAGTAACTGTAGCAATCATGATAGCCATGTAATGGAGATGGTTTTACCGGGTGTCATACTAATGTCTTCATTAACGCTCACTGCGCTCTAGAGCCTACTTCACAGGAACTCCGTATTCTTCTGTAATCTTATCACCGTGTAATGGGAAGAGATCTGACTGTGAAGACCGGTTGTTTGTATGCTTGAGTAGTCACATAGCCAATCAGGATTTTGAACCAGGCCTAATTAGTAGTGGGAGTAATTGGGGCCATATAATTGAGATGATTTTACCTGATATCCAACTAATGTCTTCGCTCTATTCTAAAAAACCTGTCGACCCTGCATTGAGAGCATTAAGGATGCTACAAGTTATATGACAGTCTATCAGAAATGCGACTTACGGGTAATCCATTCCATACTGACTATGAAATACAATTAGCATTTATATATAGCATTAACTTAATTAGATGAGCCTGCGCCTTTGTAATATTATCAACAAACAAAAAACACCTTTATCAGACTGCTAATGTACATATTTTAGTGAGGTATTTCTTTTGCTAATGCTGTAGCTCAGGACTATATACTTTTATGGTCAAATAATTCCACTTTGGTTGAGAAGAAAATGATAATATTGAACATGGTTGATATACGTACGTGGCCATGTCAGTCTGTCAAAATTGATGCCTGGTGGCACATGTGAGAAAGACACTCAAAATTGTGGCTGTTGTAACGGAAATAATAATCCTGGCAATTCATTACACACCTTAATAGCATTTGCATTTCAACCAAGAAAATATTCTTTAATTATTGCTAGAAGTCACAATTTCAAAATGGATTACCTGTGATAAAAAAAAAAACTGGCCTGGCTTGAAAGTTAAAGCTACCCCAGTTATGAATGTCGTTGCGATCAGCTAACTATAATGTGGGATAGGCGGAGAAGTTCCTGTATGGGTAATGATTATTAAGATACAATCCTACGGGGAGGCGGAGGGATGCCTATTGATAATTAATAAAATGGGAGGTATTTGGTAGGTGGTAATTGATTGTGTGGTTGTAGTTATTTAGATTAATGCCTCAGTGGATATGAAATCCATTCTTTTAATATCAAATCTCTTATCATCTCTCTTACCTCTGGCTTTATTGATATTGGGTCTCATCTTGCTTAGACCAAAGTTTCACCGAGGGATGAATCAGCAATTTACGTGAGTAACACATTAATCTGTAAAGCTATGGTTTTCTTTCGTGTGATCTATCTCATGCGTGTTTTAATTCAACGACTTACTTGATTTGGCTGTGATATACCCCTAGTGTACCCTGCATTCTTTTTCTGTCATGAGGTGAGTAACTCCCAATTGTCTGTCACAGACAACTACCTTTACTATGATACTATTGTTAATTTTAAAGAAATTTAAATTCTTCACGAGCACAGCCTGCAACAATTTTGCTCAGTACGGAAAAATTAAGAATCTTCATATTCGCACAATTTCCATATTCTTGTTTGCTTTGATGTGCTTCATAGTTGTATGATTTGCAGGCTGCGCACCAGACTCCACAACAAACACTCTACACATCACTTCACAAACCCACATCCACTCCCTAAACATACCAAAACTCTAACACAAGCACACATTTACTCTCTAAACACACCCACACTCTTACACAAACACACACTCACTCTCTAAACACACCCACACACTCTTCACAAACCCACACTCACTCCCTCTCACAAACAGCCATACACACCACGTTCCTATCTCAACACATAGAGCCTCTATGCGGCTCCTTTCATGCATACATTTCTGACAATACTTATCATCCTATGATTGTTGATTTGGAGAATGCTTGCCGCTCAAGACATTTACATATCCTGCATCTTACGCTCCGTTTCTCATCCCTCGCCGCCCTTCTGCTTTCATCTCAGTAAACATAGCCACAGGCTCTGCCATCAAACCCACTGCTCTAGATGCCTAATGCTTTTGAGACCTGTGGAAGAATTAGAGAGGAAGTGCGAGGGAGAAGATACCTCTTGGCTTTTATTTAAACATTCAAATTATTTGCCTGTCACCTTGGGGTTAAAATGGAGATGTATCGTCTGGTAATAATGGTTATACATGTATAAATAAACCAAAATGTATGTCTTTTTAATTGGATAATGTACATTTTTTGTACCTTAGAGGGTAAGAGAGGGTAAGAGAAAGTGATGGGGGAACATATAATTAGAAGTGAAGAAGGATGTTCAGGTGGGAAAAAGAGGGGGAGTTGGAGGAGAGAGAGAGGGGGGGGGAGGCTTTGCCATCAAACTCACTGCTCTAGATGCCTAATGCTTTTGAGACCTATGGAAGTACATTTGTAGGAGAGATGATGTACAGAATATAAAATACCTCTTGGCTTTGATTTAAACATTTAGATCATTTGCCTGTCACCCTCTGGTTGAATTGTAGATCTCGATTATGAAATACTTGTTATACTTGTTGAAATAAACCCAAATGTATGCCTTTTCAACTGGAAAATGGACAAATTTGGGTATATTTGGCAGAGAGGGCGACCAGTGGACGTACAATTAGAAATGAAGAGAGATGATGAAAGTAACGAGGGAGGGGAGATATAGAGTAGAAGAGGAAAAAGAAAGCGTGGGATGGAGACACACACATAAAGGTGATTGAGAGAAAGTGGGCAGGCTCTGCCATCAAACTTACTGCTCCAGATGTCTGCTTTTGAGACCTGTGCAAGGCCAGGGAGAGAGAATAGAAGATACCGTAAACATTTTAGTTAAATATACGTAGTAGATCTATTATCTACTTATTACATGTAGAATCCATTATGTATGTCTTTTTAATTGGATAATTTCTTGTTAATGGTGATAAAAGGAGGGAGTAGAGAGAGATAGAGAGAGAGAGAGAGAGAGAGATAAGATAGACGAGAGAGTGAGAGAGAAAAAGAGGGGACAGGCTCACTCATCAAACGCACTGGTCTGTGTCTAATGTTTTTTAGTATGGTGTATAGAAAGAGAGAACTTGGATAGTGTGGCAGAGAGGAAGCCTCATGGCTTTTATCTAAACAGTCAACTTATTTGCTATTGTAAATCGTTATTACACATTTGACTATTGTCTTACATGTACAGTCGATATCAATCATGAGATTGATTGTATCTTTTATGTTCCAGGGCACAACTTATTACTTAAAGATATAATTAAAAGAATTATAATACCTGAATACAGATCATAAGATATAGAAACTGAGCACTACTATCGGCAATGTACTATAGGAGACAACTTCAAGGCACCTGATACAAAATTTGATCTAAGTACAATCCAGATTCCATTTATTCGTGCATGGTTTAAACATGAGGTCCATGCTCCCAGGAAGACGGATTTGTAATACCCACTGAATAATTCTATTTAAGATACTCTATTGGAATTCAATTCACTTATCATATCACTCTGTAAAAGCAGCTGGAATCCAAGATGTTTCTGCATATGTTTATGTGCATTGCATGTCAGTTGTTTGGAAGTGGCATGTGCACTACAGTCTGTTTTTTCTGTCAAGATATAGCTTGAGAATATATAGCTCTAATGGGGCGATTGACACTTGCTTTTAACAATTTAACTTGTTTGCAAAAAAAAAAAAAATAACCAAAGTCTATATGTTTATTACTATTACTTCTATTATTCCTGGTTTTATCGAGTATATTTATGAGCATTACGTATTATCTGAAATGAAAAATGCTGTAAATTCACTTATGAAATTTTCTACCAGAAAAATCATAAAATAGATGTATGACCATGGTTAGAATATTTATTTTAATGTATACACTTATGGCTACTGTACTATGTAGACATGTCATTTTGAATAAGCTTATGAATGTAAATAATGTAACAAAATCAAAGAATTTCCAATTTTATTTGCTATTCCCAACATGTACACTTGAGTTAATATCTTAATATTTCCTGTATTGTACGAATGATAATAATGACAAAAATTATAATAATAATAATTTAAAAAATAATAAACATAGTTAAAGAAATAAAAAATGATTCTAATGATCATAATGTACACAATGAAAATAATAGAGGGATATAACATACTGGTGACACATCATTTACTCCTGCAACAGTTTTGGGGCTTAATTTCTTCTAAGAATTAGAATTAGAATTAGGGTTGCAATAGTGGTTAGTGCTAGGTTTAGAGTAGGGTTTGAAGTTGA
>CALNVZ010003435.1:19626895-19638746 GCA_940671915.1 Paracentrotus lividus | reverse complement strand
TCATACTCATAAGCAGGCTCTTGGGACACTTGCTTCAAAATTTGATACATTATTCCAGTTGAACTCCCGAGGTGCATTTAGGTTTTATTTATTTATTTATTTTTACTATCCAGTGGAATATTTTGTCTGTTTTTAAAAGCAATATCTTTTCTGCTGTTATCTTCTCATGCGATATAGGTTCAAAGTGGAATAATTTTTTTCTGGTACAAATAGGTCTTTGGTTGTTGCAGTGTCAACCTTGTATAAAAGCTGTATTTTATGTTATCATCTTTCTTTAAAAAACTTTTTGTATTATCTTAATTGTTGTTCTACAAAGTTCTTCCCTTCTCAGTTAAACGTATTTATTCTTTGATGGTCAGTGTACTGTAGCTGTACTGTTGAAAAACCTGAGAGAATTGAGGTTGTTCTGTTCTAAACCTTTTCTATAAAATGGTGTGTTTATCAGTTGTTATTATCTCTTCTCTAAATTGTGACGCAGGTTATGAAGGCAACTCGTTTACAAGCTTCGACATCAACGCGAGTGATGACATTTTAAGTGCCGGTACCGAGGCGGTAGAGAATGATGCCTATCTTATGTTTTGGTAAGTCTCAGGTTTAACAAGCCTCATTGCAATTCTGATCCATGAAGATAAGATTTGTTTGAAAGCTCACGTGGGGCTACTGTAGTTGCCTCTTTTTCATCATCCTGTTCCTTCTACAAAAAAGCTTATGAAAAGGTAAGATATGTGTCGACCCACATCTCAAAACCACCAATATGTTGCAGAAAGCACAACTAGCAAATTGTAGGAGAAGCAGATTTTTTTTTCATCTGGGATATCAGTGAAAGCTCTCACTTCAGCATGGTATTTAGCTAGGCTATACTTAAACGAACCACAGATATTTCACATCATTGCAAGACTTGTAATATATTATCAGTGGTTTTGAGTCGACAGGTTACAATGAGGAGGTTGAGGGTTCCAACGCCAGCCCTGCTTTAATGTCCTTTTAGAAGACATTAGTGTACATTTTCCATTTTCTGACGAGATATTAATGAGCTTCTACAAAGGAGCTACAATCAAATTAAATGCTCCTTACTGTAACTTTTGTTTTCACTTCAGATCTAGTCATTGAGATCCTGAGATATATAATCTCTTTGAAACAATCTTGGAAAACGAAATGCAATCCTTAATGTTATTGTAATTTATCAAATAAAGGAATATTCCATTAAAATCTAGCAAGGAAAAGGGGTTCAAATTAAATTCTTTTGTATAATCCTAAATGTAAATGCTGAATGTCATGAAAGATCAGTGAGTGTGGGTGTTTTTACTTATTTGCTCACACACCATAGCAGTAATAATAAATTCCCATCGGACTAGTATGTGGGCATGAAGTGGGTCTCACTGGTGAACAGCCTGTTGGTAAGGTCAAGTGGGAAGAATTCTAGCCGGCTTTCAAGCGTGGAACTAAGTCGTACATGTAGCTTCATGTTTCAAAGATGGTGTTCAAGAACTTAGAAGAGCAGTCGCTATACCTTCTCTTTCTGTCTCTCTCTCTGGCTCTCTCTCTCTCTCTCTTTCTCTTTCTCTCTTCAATCTTGTCACTTTGCTTAACTTGTTACATTCTCTCTCCCCTTCTCAATTTTTCTTATCGTGTCACTTTGCTTTAATTGTTACATTCTCTCTCTCTCCCTCTCTCTCTCTCTTACATATCTTGTCACTTTGCTTTAACTTGTTTATCCTATCTGACTTGTTACATTCTTGCTTTCTCACTATCTAAATCTCTCTATCTTTCTGTCTTTCTGTTTGTGCATCCCTCTCTCTCTCTCTCTCTCTCACTGGCTTTTTCCTGTGTCTAACTCTCTGTCTCTTCTCTTATTGCTTGACTGGTTACATTTGCACGGCTGATAAACATGTCAGAGTATGTGGACATCTTGCACTGGCATGGCAATTACCACTTTCATATATTTGAAGACGTCAACTTGAGTATTTCTCACATTGCCTTAGACAATTTTCAAAAAAAACTTGTCTTCTTGAGTTGTAAAAGAAAATACTTAACTACAAAGTAGATACCAAAATGAACAAGGAATGCTATTGAATACCCGGCCTACGGTGAGGCTGTTTATATTGCGGCCAATTTCATGTTCATGTTGCCCCTTGTCTGTTTATATGTGACAGTTGTATATATCACACTCCAAATCTCTGTAAGATTTTAGGATTCCCCTCTTCCTTTTCTCACTCTTTCTTCTCATCCCTCTATCTTTCACGCTCGCTCTCTCTTTCTGTCTGCCCCTTCTTCTCACTTAATCCTCCTTTATCTATTTCTTTCTTGTGCCTGCCCTCCCCCTTGCTTTCCTCCTCTGGTACTGCCACGTATCTCTCCCATAATGTGATGATTACCCGAAGAGCGTAGATCCCATGGGCTTGAGACATGTTAATACCAAATAACCCAATCCAAGTTGACAGTTTAAAAGTCTTCCAATTTCCTCTATGTAGTCAATATAATGTGACCTTTTGAACATTGTCACATCGTCTTCACATTACAGCAGTGCAACGGATAACCCCTTCTAATGAGATGGTCTAAAGTTATTCAATACACACAGGCATGTAGTTGCAAAACATTCCTATTTTTGGTATAGGATTTATAAATCTAATCACCTATTGAATGTTAAAGACAACTACTCCCTGGAAAATTACCCCCCCCCCCTGACAACTACCCCGCACCAATAATGTACCCCCTAACTCTACACCTAACCCTAACCATATTTCTCGTTGGGTAATTGTCCGAGGGGGGAGGGGGTAATTTTCCAGGGGGTGGTTGCCCTGATACGCCCTAAAGTTCTCTGGTTTTATTCTGAAAGATAGTGTCTTCCTGTCTGCCCTGATGCGCCCTAAAGTTCTCTTGTTTTATTCTGAAAGATAGTGTCTTCCTGTCTGCCCTGATGCGCCCTAAATTTCTCTTGTTTTATTCTGAAAGATAGTGTGTAAAAGCAAACAAACTACACAATATTCCTAATGTTCACTAAAAGAGATTTATTTCTTACCTTTTGCAGTGGAAGGTGTAAAGGTAGGCTAGTGTCGTAACAGTTCAAGATAATATTTAGAGCAGGTAATGATCAAATATATATTCTAATAGAATCTAACAAAACTATCCCCTAGTAACTTTACTATATAATGAATGGGAACTGTAAACAGTTGTGATTTAAATTTTAATCATTGATTTTAATGAAGGTTTTAAAATGTTTTGTCTCAAAATATATATCTGATAAAAAAAAGAGGTTAACCACTTGACTGCTGCATATTGGTAATTGCACTGTACAGGTATGACCAGCGTGGCGATGGTGCGTCAAAACAGACAAAGCTCAGACAATAGCATGATCATGTGATATTATGTGGTCCGCGCACAGTGTACAAACTCCAAGCACGTAATATTATTTAAATATGATTTAAATTTTTAATAATTCATTTTAATAGTGGTTTTAAAAGTTTTATCTCAAAATGTATCCCTGATGAAAAAATAAATAGATAAAAAAATGGTTAATACATTCATATCTACTGCGGATGAGATATTACAGACCATAACCAATTCCACAATGATGTTCACACAACAAACTTCATAGTATAGAGTCAGTAACATCTCCGCATGGCTACATGTATATGATACATTTGGTATTTGTGTGAATAGGAAATGAGAGATATTTAGCATGCTTTAATGATTGTTGAAACCTTAAACTCTAGGGCCTTCTGCGAATGATGTGTAGCATAACTAACTTCAAACGACAATCATGTTTACTTCACAATTTCAAAAATATTTTTTACAGAAACAGTATCATTTCTGTTCAATTTGATGACACACAATTAAAAATGATTAAAAAGGTTTCATTAGATAAAAAAAGAAGACCACCGGCTCCACAAAATCATTTGATATGTTATGCAGATCATATAACAGATCATACCTGATTCCGTAAAACAATGTTTACACAACAAACTTTGTAATATTGCTATACAGTCTAAGCATTTCTGTACAGCTATACAATACTCTTTTTACTTCTGAATTGGAGGTGAGAGATATTTAGCATGACTTGGTCATTTTGAGAAGCTGAAACTCAGGTACATGTAGTGTAACTATAAACTACATATTTTTGCTTTACAGAAATAGTATCTTCCACATACAACCAGACGATATATATCATCATATTGAATAAGGGATGATGAATCTATAATTGTGTGTAGCTTAAACCTAAGGTCATGTAAAAATAAAAAAGAAAACTACCCCCCCCCCCTCTTCAAAAATGAATTTATATGTCCATATCTACCGTGGATTGATGTTACATGTATACTGACCATAACTAACTCCATAAAAACAACAATGTTCACACAACAACTTGATTATATTACTATACAGAAACAGTATCACTTCCATACAGCTGTATGATACATTTTGTATGAGTGTGGGTAGGGGATGACAAATAAAGCCTGACTGAATGATTGTGTGATACTTAAAATCAAATGTTGTGTATAACCATAAACTTTGTAGCATTGCTATACAGATATACATGTAGTATCATCTCCTTAGAACTACAAAATATATATTATCAGTCTGAATAAGGGATGATGACTTGATGATTGTGTGAAGCTTTAAGTCAATGTCAAGGAAGAAAATATCAAAAGAACTATCCCAGCTCACCCCCCCCCCAAAAAAAAAAAAAAAAAAAATTTTTAATAATAATAATACATTCATATCTACTATGGATTAATGTTATACACGGACCATACCTAACTCCATAAAAACAACAATGTTCACACAACAACTTCATTATATTACTATATAGAAACAGTATCTTTTCCATACAGCTGTATGATACATTTTGTATGAGTGTCGATAGGTGATGAGAGAAAAAGCAATGATTTTATAAAGCTCAAACGAAAGGTTGTGTAACCATAAACTTCATAGCATTGCTATTCAGAGACAGTATCGTTTCTATAAAGCTATACGACAAATTTTTAACAAGTAGTTAAGGATGAGAGATAAAGCATGACTCGATGATTTTGCGGAGCGTAAACCTAAACTCAAGGTAGTATAATATTCATCGTATTGAAACAGAAACAACATAATTTCCGTACAGCTTTACTTTTCATTTTATAAGTCTGAATAAGGGATGATAGATAAGCGTGACTTGATGATTGCATGAAGCTCAAACCCAAGGTCATGTAGACGTCATACCACCAGTTGATCGTGAGTGATGAATCACTCAATACCATTGAAGTGATCAATTTGACTCAGTTTCTTTTGTTAGACTGCGCTGTCCACTCTCTTTAATCATAAAAAGTGCGGAATGAAATTAAAGCAGTGATATTGCGATCAAGCATTCAATCCATCATATTTCTCCTTTTTGACATTTAAATTTGAAACAGCTTTTTGAAGTAATACGAGGTGTCTTCTCCACAATGAAAAAAAGTGGTTTTAAAGATATTTGGATTTATCAGTATTATCTGCATTATCAGATATATCCCCTTGTCGTTGTTTTTTAATTGAAATTCTAAAAGACCCAAATGAAGCAAAACGTGTCCTCCATAATTGACAAATGTGTTTTTAAAGATATCGGAATTGATCAGTTTCATTTGCATAAAAAGATATCTCTATGGATACTTAAAAATAAAAACACAACCCTCATATTTCAGAGACATTTGGATGTATCAATATTATTCTATAAAAACTCTTCTGAATAATAGAACCTTATCCTTGCTCTGATCATACCCTAATCCTATAAGGTTAATAGCAGAGATGCCATTTTTAATTAGTTTTTGTTTACTCCAAATTACTGATTTTCTGTACATGCACAGCTTGGGAAATAATTATTAGACTACTTTCCTACTAAGCTTCCATACGGTTTGGTCTAATAATTGCCCAAGCTGTATACTGAGCCCTTTTTATAGATTTTTTCCCCCCGAAATTCACACATTTTAAAAGTTTTTTGGGGGCCAATTTCATGATGTGTTACTGGTACTTAGTGGCATCACTGGGTTATGTTGTCCAGGTGTAAGGATGTCTTAATATGGAAAGGCCCAAGTGAGACAAGCTGAAAGACCCATTAATATCACCAAGCCTAATAGAACTTTGAACCTCCCTGTAAGAAACCTGCTACTAGAAGTAAGTGAGAGGCATGGAGTGAGTAAGAATGCCCCTAACCTGATGCCCTAAACCTAACCCTAACCCTAATCCTAAACCTTACCGATGTTTTGGCTCAGTAGATAGAGTGCTCCCGCCTCATAGTCATACCAAAGGATGTTAAAAGATGGGAGTTGCTGCTACCCTATTTCACGTTCAACAAGAAAGGGAGTAACGTCGATCTGGAGCTGATCTCTGGCTGCCGGACCCACGATCAAGTCGGCAAAAATAATTTCTGTTTTGAGCCAGAGCTTTTAATCCTTATTGTAAGGTTTTAGGATTAAGGGTATTGATGTGTCAGTGTTTCAGATCTGGGAAATACGAGTGTGAGACAAGCTGGAATACCCATCAATATCACCAAGCCTAATTAGAGGATAAATTGAGCATGGTAGACAGGCATAAGGGTGTGTTCAATGTCCATTTCAAAATTTAAACGGCAACATGAATCATGATACAAAGTGCAAATACAAAACACAGAACACAAACGCGATCAGAGGTACACCGTTCAGTGTTGAAAATATAAAGCTGATTATATGTCCATCGTCTTTAAATGCCCCGCTCTCTTTTTTCACTTGCTCCGGAAGCTTCCACTGCGAGAGCACATTTAACCCTCTTTGTGCTGTTCTTAGAAAAGGTGAGTGAAAATTATGTAGCCATATGGCTACAAAGCACAAAGAGGGTTAAAGGCGTTTGAAAACTCAGTTGCGTTCAGTGTCGCCTTTCGTTGCATTCGTGAAGCTCAAGGTCTTAAAATCGAAACTGATCGTGTTTCAAAACGCATCTTTTTCGGCGTTTAAATTTTCCTCCGAATGGAGTTCTGAAAGACGTTTACTTTTATGGGGACAATGAACACCCACTTTGTTTCTCTTTATACCAGCGTTTTGTATCATGATTTATGTTTGCATTTAAAATTTGAGAATGGACATTGAACACACCCTAAGAGTGACAGGTTCCTCATATGGGTAAATCAGCTTTAAATAGAACCATGGAGTTGCCTAGTAACTCTGATCAGACCAAGTTCTAATGAAATAGGCAAATTCCAGGCATATCAACAATTTTTATTCAGCTTTTACTACCACTAGGTTCTCTATGCTTATTTCATATGTTTTCATTTTATTTCCCCCCTCCTGTTGCTGATAAAAAAAGACTGTTGAAATTCAGTATTCTATCCTTTGCAAATTTGAACCGTGTACCTTGTGATCGTCAGTCCACCGACTTATCCTCTCGACCACACCACGTCTACACTTCACTGTTACGCCCTTGTGCTTACTGCATTGCTCTCACCTATACCCTAATGACGATGATGTATAAATCTGTCTAAACTGGGATTCCTGTAATGCTTGAATTACTAAAATGGAATATAAATGGGTAGGAGACAACAAATATTTTGACTTGGTATAAATTTTTGAAATCTTTATATAATTGTTTTAATCTCCAAGAAACAAAATGGGGGTAATAACATTGGTTGATACTAAGACAATACAAAGTAACATAACAAACCAATTATTGCCTTTAAAATTTGTGTTTAACTATTCTGACTATTAGTGGTTGCATGAAAACAAAAGTAAGAGGCAAACTGGATAACTGCATACACAATAGTGAGCAACATAATCTCAGCAAGAGGTTGACATAAAAATAGTTTGCCGGTTTGGTAAAGAATAAATATCGCAAACCTGAAGGGGATCGGACGTGTGTAACCTTTGATTAGGTCCTAAAGCTTGCTTGCATAACATTCCAAAGTTCCAACGATATCTGAGGCGGGACGGTGACAGACCATGTTTGTCTTCTGCCAAAAAGAATGAATTTTCTCCGAGGCACATTTCTTCTTCTTATAAGAAATGAAGAGTGGTTATAGAGGGCGGAGTAGACTCGGAGTGCACTTTGTTTAGACAGCTGTCCAATTTTGTTCAAATTAAGCGATTTTGAAGGCTCTCTGACCTTTCGATTCCTTCTTCATCATCAAGTAGTTATTCCAGTACCTTCTTATTATACCTTTTGTGTGTTCATACTCGCAATATTCTTTGCATTGGTATTCTGAAACGGTATGTTGGAACGGTATGCAATGGAATGTTGTGTATGAATAATAATAATAGTAAGTTAAATACACAAAATACATTAATTTTTGCGGATTTTGCATAAAGATCGGCAGGCGTGAATTCAAAAACACACAAATAGATGATTATGCTTTCTTATGCATGTTTTAAATGGGTTCAGTTGCATTCTTACTTAAATGCAGCGAAAATTTAGGAACCCGTGAATATGTTTTAAGGCCGCTCAGCGTAAGGAATTAATCCTGCAAAAACGGTAGTCTCTTCAAAACTACCATGGAGTTGTGTGATTCATGTTATTGTGTGTAAACACCCAGTTCGCTACAACATTTCTTCATAGAATTCTATGTTGACAACAGCCTCTAATGAAATATCTTCAATCACAGCTTGAAAAAATCTGATCTATTGTTGACCTTGGTTTGTCATCAAATAATTATTTTTCCCACAATAAGATTGTTTCCAACCAGCATTCTTCAATATTAATTAATCTCAGAGAATGGCAGGGCTTCTTTTTTTTTCTTTAAAAAAAAACTAATTTTGTATAGACAGATTTCCCCTGCTTAAAATCTAATTCAAATTCTAAGTAATTTTCTTCAGTTCCCATACAAATGCGATCAATGAATTCCCGTTCCACATGAAGTACATCTATTTTTGGAGGAAAATTATTAATTGAAGCCCTACATATTACTAATGATCTGATAATATCATGGATTGGATATTGCTACTTCGGTGGAATAATCTAGTCTTGTTTCAGTTTTCTAGAGAACTTCTAAGTTGTGCATTCATAAAATCAGTGAAAATATCCTCGTAGGCCTACATATAGTGTCCAATCTGCCCCTTGCCATTTTTGTTATATTCTTAATTTCATAAATGAATTGTACTGAAAAGTGATGAAGTTTTTTAATGTCATTGCGCTTCACAAATTATGAAATATTATGCATCATTTCAAGTTATGTCCATGTATTTTCTTCTTTCTTTTGATACTTGATGCAATACAAAAGAACCACGCATCTAGATGAGCAAGAAGAGTATTTTTTTTTTTCAAAATCGTATTGTTGAAACAGAACAATGAGTTTTGATTATTGCCAAATGCAACCACAGTGCAGCAAACGAGCAATTCATCATCAAATTTATATGGGTGAAAGAAAACTAACAAAGTATATTAAAAAAAAAACGCTATCCTTTTTTAATGCTATATAAATATCCCCTTTTTCTGCACATCCCCATCGTCAAAGTCAGCAGTGGAAATAGTGATAATTTCGTTCATCCAATAAAACAAAGAAATACATAAGAAATGATAGAATAGAATCTGAAACGAGGATAAAACAATAAATCATAACTAAACGAAAAAGTGTCTGTGTGACTGTAGCATATAACCTATATTAAGCAATGTTGTCACATCATTACAAATCTAACCCACCTTTTCTGCAGAATTTTATCTAGACATTTGAATTTAAAACGCTTCAAGATCAACTATACATCGGTAAAGAAGAAAAATTGAAATTTGAAATGATGCATATTGAATATCAAATAATTGTTTGCTTTCAGCTGAAAAAAAAGAAAGAATTTAATAGTCCAAAATCCTTTTTTTCTATACAATGTATAACGTAATAGAGCACTTTAGAGTTGGCAATTTTTCAATAATACTCACCGGATATTCACAGATGGACGGTACACCACTTTGCATCGTAGAGAGTAATCATTCAAGAATGGATGAAAGTGCATCATGAATAGCCATGAATCCATCCACCTGTGCAATGTCAAAGGTGTTCCTTTGTGCATTGATGAATAATGATGTCATTCTTGTATTTCTCTGGTTAGGTAGCTTTTTGTATGCAAGGATATATTCAATATGGGCAATTCCATGTTACTCACGTTACACTTTTTAGCCACCTTTGCATATTGTAATTGTCATATTTTCTGTTCTGAAAGGTTTGACAGTCTTTCTGTTGTACTCTAGATGCACAAGTCCTTTAGCCTATCTTGCAATATTAATATAATTTTACTACCTACATCTATACAGGAAATAATGACGAAAAACTTTCGTTACTCACGTTACGAAAGTCACGTTTTTTTTGGACGGCGAAAAGCTAACATGCCTTTATTCAAAAAGTGTCCTCATACTGGGTAATATTTCAAACAACTGTTATATGATTTATGTAACTCATATTGTGGTACACAAATGCAGGGGGTAAAAATTTTAAGAGCATTAGAAATATTTGACTTCTATACCAAAATCATCGTTACTCACGTTACACGTTACTCACGTTACACATTAGCTCATAATGACTAGCACATATTTTGACCATGAGAATAAGCTGGAAACTGATCATTTTTTATATATTTAACCTCTATAGATATTTTGTCCCTAAAACATAACAAAATTAGCATTGTTTCATACCCTTTTTCGTTGTTAGAACTTACATGGCATATATTTTACTTCAATTTTCAAAATCCAAGTAAACTGTATACATGAAAATACATACTAATAATGTAGTTCATGCAGTGTAATGAAATATTTGCCTTCCATTCTCTTTCAGGAACTTAAGTTATTTTTAATTAGAAAGCATTTTACCTTGTCAAGTTCTAAACTACTATTAAAATAGACCTGCCAAGTAGAAACAGGTACTACCTTCAAACCTAAAAGACTATCAGTTGTGTGGACTTGCAAATCTTTATGTACGCAGCTCATGCACCTACATGTATCTATGTACATTAAATGATTATTGTCTCTTTTAGTAGCTTGTGAATATTAACTTTGAGTAAAACACTGATTGTAGTTTATTAATTGTCAGAATTTTGAGTTGATAATAATCACAAAGTAGTGAGGAAGAAACCTTAACTCCAACATCATCGTGTCCGACAACTTGACTCACACCAAGGACACTGGGGTGCATGTAGCCTATGATGTACATTGATGCAGTCTTGGATACTTCCTGAATCTAAAACTGTATTGGTCTGATGGACCAGCATCACATTTTAAAAGACAGGTTCATTGCACCAGCAATATCCCAGTGCTTGAAGCCAAATACCGGCTTCCACTCAAATGGAATATTTTCGCAACCTCCCATGGAAAATGACCAGTGGATGGGATTGGGGGTACCGTTAAGCGGGATGTCTGAATGCAGGTAAAAACATGAAAGGCAAATGTAACAAATGCTTCTACATTTGTGGCTGCTGCATAAGGGATGAATAATGTCAGTGAATCAGAAATGGATCAGATGAAGATAGATCCCCACCTCTCCGCATACATGAACTAATTCTTGTCTCATCCGGTAAAAGTGAATATTTAATTTGAGTATATTATTTTGTAGTTTATTTATTAATTGAATCATCGAGCAAGGTCATGAAAGGTCATTTAGAAGAACACACTACTTTTATGACCCCCTCAATTTGCTTAAATCCAACAGAAAATAATTTGCTCCCATTGGTTTAGGAATATATCCGTAATCTTAAGTTTTGTGTCGTTACTCACGTTACATTTTTTGTTACTCACGTTACATTTTTTGTTACTCACGTTACATTGTTACTCACGTTACAAATTTTTTGCACCTCACTCATTTTAAAACAATGGCATGTACACAAGTATTTCACTATTTTCTTATAAGGTAGGAGGAGTATGAAGAAAATTTCCACTGGCACCCATCTCATATCTCTCT
>CALNVZ010003435.1:19546645-19612919 GCA_940671915.1 Paracentrotus lividus | reverse complement strand
GCACCAGACGGCTGACCACGTGGACTAAGCTACCCTTGTGGCTTGTATGCCTAGGCCCTTGCAACGACACCTGGCCTGGTCTCAATCGCCCGCCACATCAGATACTTTGTTGGTTTGCCTTCGGCAACTAACCATAGAGACGGAGTTTCGCATCCCTATCCCTCAGGGCTTCGCACCAGAGTGAGCGGTACAGCAGCCCCTCGTGGCCTTGGTATGATGCCGGTCGCGCCCTTGACTTAAGACAACTGGCCTGTCTCAACCGCGCCGCCATATTCAGATACCTTGTGGTTTGTGCCTTCGGCACCCTACCAAGCGGGGTTTTCGCTCCCTATCCCTCGGGCTTCGACCAGATGGTGACCGGGATAGCTCCCCTCGTGCTGATGGATTTGCCTGCGCCCTTGTCATTACGACACTGACCTAGCTAACGCTCATCTTCAGTACTCGCCCTGCACTGGTTTCTCAGGTTATCTTCGCACCCCATTCCAAGCGGGTTTCGCCCCTATCCCTCGGACTCGCGCCCAGATGGTGAGGGACAGCGTTACCCCTCGTGCATGGTTTGCCTGGCCCTAGTCTCATGACGCCGGCCTGGTCACAACCGCCTGCCACTTCGCTGCCCCCGGCTCGGGACCGCCCTTCGCCAGCCTTACCTTCGGTATGGATGGCAAGGCGAGAAGTCCTCCCGGGTTTTTCCCTCCCAGCCTGCGGCTCTTGGGATGTGGGATTGGTGACCCGCTCCGAGCTTACATGCGAGTTCTCGTTCACCAACCCGGGCTGCCCGGGAGGCTTCTTCGTCTCGGCGGCTACAGCAGATCTCCGAGTCAGATCTGGTCGGGGTTTTTGTTGGCTCCGAGTCGAAGTCTATTTCAGACTCTGTTGTCACGGAAGCGATCCGCATACGAGCACCTCGGCAGGATTCTTCCTTCCCTCGGCTCGGAGGGGATTGGGCACATATCTCTCGATTTGTAGAGATGCGTAGCTTCCGATGTACCTCAGACTTGTCGTCTACCTGACGATTGGCTCTTAGTAGCCAACTCCAGGGAGGCGGCTCCTTCTCCGACTCGCACACCAGTTTACCTGGGAGCCGAGTTGGATTTTTGATCGGGAGCGCGCTGGGAGTTTCGTCTTCGAGGACCTGGGTCCCCCTCCCACTGAGGTGGCCCGGCTGCTAGCCCTGTGGAAGAGCCTTGTGTTTCTTCCCAGGGGCATTGCCCTTTCGTGTGACTCTACCATACCGTGTCGATTTCCACGGACGCGTCACTCCAGGCTGGGGCGGCCTATGCGGAGGGTCAGTGGACGGCGGGGGGCTGGTCTCAACTGACCTCCCCTCCCCACATCTATGTGTTAGAGATGTTGGCGTTCAGTTCATCCCTGGATCTCTTTTTCAGGATCGACTGTTAGGCGCTCGGTTCTCTTTTTGACGGACAATGTGAGGTCTTTTCCTTTTGCGAAGACCCTCAGTCTACTCCTTAGCTTCCATTCTTGGATTTTGCCTAAGGTTTTTGAGGCGTTTGCTAACCCTCCTTTCGAGCCGTTGTCGATAGCAATCGCGTGTTCACCTCTTGACAGTTAAACTGTCTTCTTGGTGGCGGTGCCTAGGCCACAGACGAAGTTCGCTTCTTGCCTTAGTGTTGCTGAGGGCCACATCAGGTTCGAACCTCGCGGGAGTACGTCTTCGCCCTGAACTCGTTCATTGCGAAGAACCAGACTGCCTCTTCGGACCGGTGGAGAGCTTCTCAACAAGCTCTCGCTCTTCTCTTGGTCCGGAGGATAACGGTGTGGTGTCGGTTAGGGTGCCTTAAAGGGTACCTCTCCAGATGCCGAATCTCGTCGTAGAGTGATAAACTCTTCATCACTCGAGATTCCTTTTCTGTGCCGCTTTCCCCGACTCATCTCCAGATGATCGTGGAGGGACTGTTAAAGCGGCGGGTCTGACGCCTTGATGTTCAGGAAGGGCCCCCAGCTCTCGATACCAGAGGTATCAGCGCTTCTTGGGCGCTCTTGCAGGCGTTCCCACTGAAGATGGTTTTGAAGGCAGCGTTCTGGCGCTCTAGTTTTCTTCATTTCATTTTCCTACGTTGACGTTTTGCATGGGCGAGGGAGTGTTTTGGTGTGCTCGGTCGTTGTCGCGCGGCGCACCCCGCGAGACCATCTAAGTCCTCTTAGCCCCCCCCCCCCCTGCCTCTTCGTTTGTCCACAGAACCTAGGGTGTCGGTGCTGGTCTGTTTGGACTAAAGGCCTCTGTCACACCGAGTCCGGTCCGGTAACCGGTACGGAAACCGTCTCAAATCGCTCCAAGAGTGATCCCATAAAAACCGCACCGGTTGCCGTTCCGGCTAGTACGGCACAGTCCCGTGTTTGTTGTGACCAGTCTCATTGCAATAGTACACGGGCCGATTCATTTCGACCGTTTTTGTCCATTGTTTGAACCGGAACGGGCCCGTGCCGTGACCCGGACCGGACTCGTGTGACGAGGCCTTAAGCAAGGTAAAGAGGGTCATGTGATTATTTGAAGTAAATTAGTAAAATTAAGCACTAATTTTATTATTTACGAGATAATCACATGAACCCTCTCTTACGCCCTCCCTCCGGCCCCCAACCTTGTCTCTATGACGAGGTGTCGAATTGGTTGTTCAGAATGAAGATGCCTTAGTGGTCTAGCGCCACCCTCAGTGTCAGGCAGGCTTGAGGCCAGGGGGTATTATGGAGGGGTAGGGAAGTAGGAAAAATGTTTGGTAGTCTATTGTTGAGTTCGGTCATAGCATTGTTCTCGGGAACAAAAGCAAGGTAAGAGAGGCGTCATGTGATTATCTCGTAAGTAATTTAAACATTAGTGCTAATTTTTACCAACAACGTAATAAATTTTTTTTTATTTATTTTTTTTTTTTGGGGGGTAGGGGTGTTTGCTATGATTAGGATAGAAAAAGCTCAAGTTACATTGAGATTAATGTAGATTCCAAGAAGATTATCTTTAGTTTTATGCGTTTATATTTTATGTCAGTGAGGGTGACAGGATGTATATGGAGAACCTTTTTCGCATTTTTACCTGTATAAACGAATTTTTGTCCCCGCGACGAGTTTCGAGCAGGGGACTATGAAACGGGCTCCGTACGTGTTGTATGTGTGTATGTATTGTGTGTGTGTGTGTGTCCATCTCGGTCCGTCCGTCCGTCCGTCCGTTGCGTTCCGTATGTGACCAAAATCTTCAATTTGCTACTCCCTGTCGCTTTTTTTCATTCCGATTTCGATTCCGTTTGCTTTATATGATAGCACTAGGTGATAGCTACAAAACTTCGTTACAGAATATTTGACCTTTGACCTTTGACACCTGATTTTTGACCTATATGTTAATTGGCTGCAAAATGCTACTCCTTCGCACATTTTTAATCCGATTTCGATTCTGTGTTGCTTTATTGATAGCACTAGGTGAGACAACAAAACTTTCTTCAACGGAATTTTTGACTTTTTGATCCCTTTGACCTTTGACCTTGACTCTGACCTATGTGCTTAAATTGGCTAAAAAAATGCTACTCCTTCGCCATTTTCTTCATCCGAATTCTCATGATTCCGTTGGCATTATGTGATAGCACCAGGTGAAGACTACAACACTCTCTACTCCGAAGAATTTGACTTTGACCCCTTATGTACCCTTATCCTTTGGCCTTTACTAAATTATTGTCTAATTGGCTACAAAATGCTACTCCTTCACCTCTTTTATCCGATTTCGAATTCCGATTGCTTATTGTGATAGCACATAGGTCGAGACTACTAAACTTCGTCACAGAAATTTTGACTTTTGACCCCTTTGACCTTAGATTTATTGACTATATGATTGGCTAAAAAATGCCTACTACCTTCGCCATTTTTCATCGTTTTGATTCCGGTTTGCATTATGTAATAGCCACTATGTGAAGGACTACAAAACTTCTTCGCGGAATTTCGACTTCTGACCCTTTTACCTTAAATGACCTTGATTTTACTTATATTGAATACATTCGCTACCAAAATGCAGTACTGCCTTCACCATTTCTTATCCCAATATTTAATATGGCTGCTTTATTGTGATGACACTAAGGTGTTGGGCGCTACAAACTTCTTCACGCATTTCCATGTGACCTTTGACCTGGATTTCTTTATACCTATATGTCTTTAATTGGCTACCAAACCACTCATCTCGCCATTTTTCATCCAGATCTTACGATATCCGTTTGCTTTATGTGATAGGCAGTAGCTGAGGACTTACAAAACTTCTTCACAGAATTTTGACTTTTGGCCCCTTTGACCCTTTGACCTTGACTTTGACCTATATTGTACATTGGCTACAAAATGCCTACTTTCTTCGCCATTTTTTACCCGATTTCATATTCCTTTTGCTATGTTTTGATAGGCACTGATCGTGATATAATGGAATTTTACATTATCAGCGGGACGTATATTGCGCTTCGCGTAATTTACTAATCCTGTTATAAAGACTTGAGGTAGGAACTAGGTTCGAAGCATTTTCACCATTACCAATGTCTTGTAGCTGTAAATACACTATTTGAAGTAAAAAATCAGTATTGATATTGATTGTGTATGTTCCTTATGTATGTCTTTTTCATTCGTTTTAGAATAAGCGTGAAATAGCAGGCGAAGGCAGGATTGAAAAGTGTCCTTTAATTCTCTCTTGAAGGTTAGTTTCATAATTCATAGGAATTAAATCTAAAACATTATTACATTATTATAGATATATAATCTATTTTGTAATTATAATCTCTTCAACTTCTTCTTTGTCCATAAGTTGTTATTATTTTGTTTTTCTCCTACAAGGCTTTCTAGGGTTAATGATTATTAGTAAGAATTTTAAGTATATCTTTTCATAGAATTTATTTATATGCTTTATAAACATCCTTGACATTATTTATTATTTTCATTTCCAGACATCTGATCCGTGTTTAAAGGAGAAATCACCTGCTTCATCCAAGAAATCTCAACATGAGAAAAGGTTGAGAATTTAATTAGTGTAGCAAAGACGAGCAGAACTTATTAATTTCCATCATTCAATCCACGCGAGATAAGACTTTTTTCAAATCGATTGAAAAGGTAAAAAAGAAATCTACCTATTTCACTTCAGTATTAATTTGGCTTTGCGTTGAAATGAAATTTATTTTGTAAGCTGGAAATCTATTTCTTATCTTTCCAAAAAGGAATTTTGCTCAGGTTTAATCTCTTCTAGACTTTGGAACAGCACTTTTTCGTTTATAGAGAATGTTCTTTCACTTACATTTGGTTTTGCTTCTCTTTATTTGTAGGACTAGAGACCTGTTTCTGTCAGCTGGGGAATAGCATACTACATCATCTCTAGACTTGGACTACAAGCTGTTCTGTGTTAAAGAATGTCTGTGACACCCTAAGAAACATTGTCTTTTACAATGATGTGTAAGTTGTTTTAATCCTTACTCAACCATTTCTTTGGGGGTACTGGGGACTTACTTATTAAGGCCTATTGCCCCATCCTGGGTCATAGGCCATCAAAGATTCCTCCAGGGCAGAGCGGTCCTGCCCCCTTTCTTTCACTTGTGATTCCAGGTTAGAGGCCTTGCCTGGTTACATTTGATGTTTGGTTTGCGTAAGGGTGTGCCCAATCCACCTCATCGTTCTATGTAAGAGTTCTTGAATTATGGGTTTCTGTTTTGGTTAGCTCCCACAAATCCTGGTTGGCTGATGACATTAGGCCAGGAAAATTTGAGTATTCTCTCAAAGCATATGTTGATGAATGTTTGAGATTTCTTTGTGATGACAACTTTAGTTCTCCAGGTCTTGGTCCTTAGAGAAGTACAGTCTTCACTACTGAATGAAAGGGTACTGGGGAAGTACAAGCACCATGTGATTTTATCAAAAATTATCGGATCTGTACTTATTTTCTCTCTCTCTCTCTCTCTTTCTTTTAAATCAATATTTTCATAAGATTTTAATTGTACATGTTAATTTATTTATTTAAAAGTTAATAAATTATCATTTTAATTATATAGATCTATGATATGTCTTTTATTTAACTATTTTATATTGTTATTATAGTTAGAAAAGCTGTATCATTGATAGTTATTTTATTTTGTCTTGGCTCCTTTAGAGAAGTACAGTCTTCCACTACTGAATTGATAGGGTACTGGGGAAAGTACAATACATGTGATTTATATCAAATTATCGTTAATTGTATTTATTTTTTTCTCTCTCTCTCTCTCCTTTCTTTTAAATCAATTATTCTAAGATTAAATATGTACATGTAATTTTATTTATTTAAAAGTTATAATTATCATAATTATATAGATTATGAATGTCTTTATTTAACTATGTTTTTTGTTATTTTGTTAGAAAATATATCATGATAGTTATTTCATTTTACTTGAGAGTGTACGAGATTCTATAGATACCGAAGTCATTGCATCCCATTTATTACATCATTAACAAGATAGAGGATCTCACCAGAGCAGAAGCACATCGACCAAACTTCCTTACACATTCTAGCCGATTCTCTCTGACTTAGCAAAAACCAAAGGTATGTACATGAATGATCATTAAAGGATTAATAATTACATAGCTCAAGAGATGCTGAGATGTGATGGTCTACAGAGGCACATCAACAAACTTCCTCACATTCTAGCCGTTCTCTCTGACTTAGCCAAAAAACCAAAGTATGTACATGATTGATCACTTGAAAATCAATACATAGCTCAGAGAGGATGCTGAGATGTGATGGTCAACAGCCTGGCATAGGCGAATTTCCATTTTACTATGGAACATTTTAACAACATGTCACATCTTTTGACATTAAAATTAATTATTAATGGAAAATTCTCTGATGATGGTGCATCCTAAGTAGTACCAGATGGGGCAACAAGAACCAAGACTGAACTTGATTCGATTCAACATCTTTTACAATTTTGAAATGAAAATAATACATGTGTCTTACAGAGTTACAAAAAAATATCACAAAAAAAGAGCCAAAAACAACCAAAGCAGACGCCTTCATGTGACTATTCATTGGGATCATGATGGTATATTTCCATGTCTAGTCTATGCAGAGACTCCAAATTCTTGCTTTTGGCAATTGATCTCTTGCCTAATTTTTTGTTTAATCTCACACTCACCAGCCACGATTTGTGAATTTCTCCTCTCACCCCCCCCCCCCTCCACTTCTTTGATGGAATCTGCATCACTGTTATTAGTTTACCTCTTTTATTTTGTAATACTGTTGAGTACAGCACCAGAGAAGCTATTTTGACCCTGAAAGTGTTTCTTGTTTCAGAAGGAATTTGTGCTGGTGATGTGGCTAAATGCCACCAAATTAAGCTGTATTCTCCTTTTTGCCAGCGGGTCCTTGGCCAGCAGAATTGGAGTCTCTGTTAATTTTGGTGGTCTACTTATGGATCACATAGTGGCTTACATAGCTTTGTATGGCTATGGATACATGCCTAATCTACATATTATTACGTTCACAGTGGTGTACGTCAAAGTGCCTACCATTACACATTCACCTATATTCTAAGTGCAAAGATTGAAATGATTGATACATTTGTTTCTCTTACAGATATTCACTCAAAAGGTGTTTAATACATTTCAAGCATTGTAGTCGTTAACCACTTGACTGCTTGCGTGCATAATTTGCTATGTACGGGTATGGGGGGAAAGAGAAAACCCAGGCGTTGGCACTGGTGCTTTCCAAACAACAAAGCTAAGACAATATCATGAGCATGTTTTAATATCATGTGGTCCGGCTCACAGTGTACAGCTATGTGGTTAAGCTATGATTACTGTGATTTGTTTTTTCTTGTATGGGAATCGCTTACGTGATGTATGAGAACGGAGGGGCTGAGGCTGCATGTGATATCTTAATGGAGTGTTCGAGACGACCAGGTAAAAAAGCTTTTGATGGATGATAAGATCATTAGCTGCATTATACAACTGTGCCCTGTAACATAAATAGTTGCATCAATAGTATATTTGGAAACCGTTCTTATTGGTTCACAGTGGACTTTCATGCAAAAAGTCTACTGCAACGAGGATCCTGAGTTGGTTATTCTCAATTTTACAAATTGATTGCAATCTCTGTGTTAAGGACACTGCGTTGTGTAAAATCCAAGTAGTAGAGTCATCATTTATCTTAAAACACGCCAATGTTGTGTATGAATTATTATGTAAGTAGTACGTTAGTTTTTCTAATTAGCTTTAATACAATGAATCATGTTCATATGGAAATCCAACAGGACTTGAAGTCTACAATGATATCTTATTAACCTTTGATTGGTATTACTTAAACAACAAAGAAAAATTTTGTTTTCATGGCATAACTCCATTTTGAAAAAAGCTATATCTGTGAATGTGAATTGTCTTTAATAGATACCAGATCGTTATATACTGGAAAGATATATAAGAAGAATGAAGATCGGACTATTGCCATTACAAATTATTAATTATATGAAATAGGAAGTTGATATTTGTTTGTTCTGTATACAGTAGATCCAACAGACAGCCATGTTCCTGGAGGCCTTAGTTGACAACTATGAACTCTTTGCCATTCAGATTTGTTTATGTCTTGCGAGTTTGTTTTTTGTTGATCTGATAATGGTCAGTCCGAGAGAACCAGTTTATTGAGGCCTTAACTATTGCCATTCAGATTAATATATGTATTATGGAGTTGTTTTGTTGTTCTGTCTACAGGTAGATCCACAGACAGCCATGATTATTGGAAGGCTTTGGGTGAAGACATGAAGGCAAAACAAATGATGATAAGACAAGATTTGACGCCAATGTTTGTCAGGGTAAATAGTAGTCATTCATGACCTGATTTCATTATTTTGCTGGACACTCAATACTGTAGTCATCTATTATTGTGCCCACCAGCTAAATCAATGTATTCTCCAATTAGTCTAGTATTCTAAATTAATGTATTTTTCTTGAAACATAGAACTTCCAGCTTTCCAATGACATGAAACACTTGTACATGTAGGTTACTGAAAGTATAACGGATTTACATACATATACTATTAGGAGAACTATCAATTTATATCCATAAAACCCTGCTTCTCCTTCATATTTGCTAATATGATTGTTCTTGTGCGACATATAGTGGTTTTCAGGCATGTTAATTCTACATTTACATATTTTAGGTTTTTACCAATTAATACTTGAACACTTGAGATTGGTTGATCAAGTGAATACAAAGGGAAGCATGATTTCCTGCCATAGATTACCTATCAGTTTCAAGTAATTGTGTTAAAAAAGTTGTAAATAGTTGTTCATTTACACAATGTCCATGTTAAAAATTAATCCAATAAAAATTAGGGAATACTTTATATTGAATAGAATTATAGTGTAAATCTCTCGTCTCTCTCGTTTTGTCCACCCTAGGGTGTCGGTGCTGGTCTGTTTGGACTAAAGGCCTCGTCACACCGAGTCCGGTCCGGTAACCGGTACGGCAAACCGTCTCAAATCGCTCCAAGAGTGATCCCATAAAAACCGCACCGGTTGCCGTTCCGGCTAGTACGGCACAGTCCGTGTTTGTTGTGACCAGTCTCATTGCAATAGTACACGGCCGATTCATTTCGACCGTTTTTGTCCATTGTTGAACCGGAACGGGCCCGTGCCGTGACCCGGACCGGACTCGGTGTGACGAGGCCTTAAGCAAGGTAAGAGAGGGTCATGTGATTATTGAAGTAAATTAGTAAAATTAGCACTAATTTTATTATTTACGAGATAATCACATGACCCTCTCTTACGCCCCTCCCTCCGGCCCCCAACCTTGTCTCTATGACGAGTGTCGAATTGGTTGGTTCAGAATGAAGATGCCTTAGTGGTCTAGCGCCACCTCGTGTCAGGCAGGCTTGAGGCAGGGTATTATGGAGGGGTAGGGAAGTAGGAAAAATGTTTGGTAGTCTATTGTTGGTTCGGTCATAGCATTGTTCTCGGGAACAAAAGCAAGGTAAGAGAGGGTCATGTGATTATCTCGTAAATAATAAAATTAGTGCTAATTTTACCAACCAACAGTAATAAATTTTTTTTTATTTATTTTTTTTTTTTGGGGGGGGAGGGGGGTTGTATGATTAGGATAGAAAAAGCTCAGAGTTACTTGAGATTAATGTAGATTCCAAGAAGATTATCTTTAGTTTATGCGTTTATATTTATGTCAGTGAGGGTGACAGGATTGTATATGGAGAACCTTTTTCCATTTTTACCTGTATAAACCGAATTTTTGTCCCCGCCGAACGAGTTCGAGCAGGGGACTATGAAACGGGCTCCGTACGTGTGTATGTGTGTATGTATGTGTGTGTGTGTGTGTCCATCTCGTCCGTCCGTCGCGTCCGTCCGTCTGCGTTCCGTATGTGACCAAAATCTTACAATTTGCTACTCCTTCGCTTTTTTCATCCGATTTCGATTCCGTTTGCTTTATATGATAGCACTAGGTGATAGCTACAAAACTTCTTCACAGAATTTTGACCTTTGACCTTTGACACCTGATTTTTGACCTATATGTTAATTGGCTGCAAAATGCTACTCCTTCGCCATTTTTCATCCGATTTCGATTCTGTTTGCTTTATTGATAGCACTAGGTGAGACAACAAAACTTCTTCAACGGAATTTTTGACTTTTGACCCCTTGACCTTTGACCTTGATTTACCATATTGTTAATTGGCTAAAAATGCTACTCCTTCGCCATTTTTCATCCGATTTCTGATTCCGTTTTGCATTATGTGATAGCACCAGGTGAGACTACAAAACTTCTTCGCGGAATTTGACTTTGACCCCTTGACCTTTGACCTTGGCTTTTACTTAATTGTTAATTGGCTACAAAATCGCTACTCCTTCACCATCTTTTCATCCGATTTCGATTCCGATTGCTTTATTGATAGCACTAGTGAGGACTACTAAACTTCTTCACAGAATTTTGACTTTTGACCCCTTGACCTGGATTTTGACCTATATTGTTAATTGGTAAAAAATGCTACTCCTTCGCCATTTTTCATCCGATTTTGATTCCGTTTGCTTTATGTAATAGCACTATGTGAGGACTACAAAACTTCTTCGCGGAATTTCGACTTTTGACCCCTTTGACCTTTGACCTTGATTTTTACTTATATTGTACATTCGCTACAAAATGCTACTCCTTCACCATTTTTCATCCAATTTTGATTCCGCTTGCTTTATGTGATAGCACTAGGTGATGGCTACAAAACTTCTTCACAGCATTTTGACCTTTGACCTTTGACCTGGATTTTTTACCTATATTGTTAATTGGCTACCAAATCCTACTCCTTCGCCATTTTTCATCCGATTTCGATTCCGTTTGCTTTATGTGATAGCAGTAGCTGAGGACTACAAAACTTCTTCACAGAATTTTGACTTTTGGCCCCTTTGACCTTTGACCTTGACTTTGACCTATATTGTACATTGGCTACAAAATGCTACTTCTTCGCCATTTTTTACCCGATTTCAATTCCTTTTGCCTTATGTGATAGCACTGATCGTGATATAATGGGAATTTTACATTATCGGCGGGGACGTATATTGCGCTTCGCGTAATTTACTAATCCACTTGTTATAAATGACTTGAGGTTAGGAACTAGGTTCGAAGCATTTTCACACTTACAATGTACTTGTAGCTGTAAATACACTATTTGAAGTAGAAAATCAGTATTGATATTGATGTGTATGTATCCTTATGTATCTCTTTTATCATTCGTTTTAGAATAAGTCGTGAAATAGCAGGCGAAGGAGGATTGAAAAGTGTCCTTAATTCTCTCTTGAAGGTTAGTTTCATAATTTCATAGGAATTACATCTAAACATTATTACAATTATTATAGATATATAATCTATTTTGTAATTATTATCTCTTCAACTTCTTCTTTGTCCATAGTTGTATTTATTTTTTTTTCTCCTACAAGGCTTTCTAGGGTAATGATTATAGTAAGAATTTAAGTATATCTTTCATAGAAATTTATTTATATGCTTATAAACATCCTTGACATTATTATTATTTTCATTTCCAGACATCTGATCCGTGTTTAAAGGAGGAAATCACCTGCTTCATCCAAGAAATCTCAACTGAGAAAAGGTGAGAATTTAATTAGTGTAGCAAAAAGACGAGCAGAACTTATTAATATTCCATCATTCAATCCACGCGAGATAGACTTTTTCAAATCGATTGAAAAGGTAAAAAAGAAAATCTACTAATTTCACTTCAGATTAATTTGGCTTGTTTGCGTTGAAATGAAATTTATTTTGTAAAGCTGGAAATCTATTCTTATCTTTCCAAAAAGGAATTTTGCTCAGGTTTAATCATCTTCTAGACTTGGACAGCACTTTTCCGTTATAGAGAATGTCTTTCACTTACATTGTTTTGCTTCTTCTTTATTTGTAGGACTAGAGACCTGTTTCTGTCAGCTGGGGGAATAGCAATACTACATCATCTCCTAGACTTGGACTACAGCTGTTCTGTGTTAAAGAATGTCTGTGACACCCTAAGAAACATTGTCTTTTACAATGATGTGTAAGTTTGTTTTAATCTTACTCAACCATTTTGGGGGTACTGGGGACTTACTTATTAAGGCCTATTGCCCCATCCTGGGTCATAGGCCATCAACAAGATTCCTCCAGGCAGAGCGGTCCTGCCCCACTTTCTTTTCACTTGTGGATTCCAGGTTAGAGCCTGCCTGGTTACATTTGATGTTGGTTTGCGTAGGGTGTGCCCAATCCACCTCCATCGTCTATGTAAGAGTTCTGAATTTATGGGTTTCTGTTTGGTTAGCTCCCACAAATCCTGGTTGCTGATGACATTAGGCCAGAAAATTTTGAGTATTCTCCTCAAGCATATGTTGATGAATGTTTGAAGATTTCTTGTGATGACAACTTTAGTTCTCCAGGTCTTGGCTCCTTAGAGAAGTACAGTCTTCACTACTGAATTGAAAGGGTACTGGGGAAAGTACAAGCACATGTGATTTTATCAAAATTATCGGATCTGTACTTATTTTTTTTCTCTCTCTCTCTCTCTCTTTCTTTTAAATCAATTATTTCTAAAGATTTAAATTGTACATGTAATTTATTTATTTAAAAGTTAATAATTATCATTTTAATTATATAGATCTATGATATGTCTTTTATTTAACTATTTTATATTGTTATTTATGTTAGAAAATGTATCATGATAGTTATTTCATTTGTCTTGGCTCCTTAGAGAAGTACAGTCTTCACTACTGAATTGAAAGGGTACTGGGGAAAGTACAAGTACATGTGATTTTATCAAAATTATCGGATCTGTATTTATTTTTTTCTCTCTCTCTCTCTCTTTCTTTTAAATCAATTATTTCTAAAGATTTAAATTGTACATGTAATTTATTTATTTAAAAGTTAATAATTATCATTTTAATTATATAGATCTATGATATGTCTTTTATTTAACTATTTTATATTGTTATTTATGTTAGAAAATATATCATGATAGTTATTTCATTTTCTTGAGAGTGTACGAGATTCTATAGATACCGAAGTCATTGCATCCCTATGTAACATCATTAACAAGATAGAGGATCTCACCAGAGCAGAGCACATCGACAAACTTCCTTACATTCTAGCCGTTCTCTCTGACTTAGCCAAAAACCAAAGGTATGTACATGAATGATCATTAAAGATTAATATTACATAGCTCAGAGAGATGCTGAGATGTGACTGGTCTACAGAGCACATCAACAAACTTCCTCACATTCTAGCCGTTCTCTCTGACTTAGCCAAAAACCAAAGGTATGTACATGATTGATCATTGAAAATCAATACATAGCTCAGAGAGATGCTGAGATGTGATTGGTCAACAGCCTGGCATAGGCGATTCCATACTATGGAACATTTTAACAACATGTCACATCTTTTTGACATTAAAATTAATATTAATGAAAATTTCTTGATTGATGGTGATCCTCAAGTAGTACCAGATGGGGCACAAGAACCAAGACTGAACTTGATTCGATTCAACATCTTTTACAATTGAAATGAAAAATAATACTGTGTCATACAGAGTACAAAAAAATATCACAAAAACCAAAGAGCCAAAAACAACCAAAGCAGACGCCCTCATGTGATATTCATTGGGATCATGAGTGGTATATTTCCATGTCTAGTCTATGCAGAGACTCCAACATTCTTGCTTTTGGCAATTGATCTCTTGCCTAATTTTTGTTTAAATCTCACACTCACCAGCACGAGTTTGAATTTCTCCTCTCCACCCCCCCCCCTCCTCCACTTCTTTGATGAATCTGCATCACTGTTATTAGTTTACCTCTTTTATTATTGTAATACTGTTGAGTATAGCACCAGAGAGCTATTTTGACCCTGAAAGTGTTTTCTTGTCAGAAGGAATTTTGTGCTGGTGATGTGGTAAATGCACAAATTAAGCTGTATTCTCCTTTTGCCAGCGGGTCTTGGCAGCAGAATTGGAGTCTCTGTTAATTTTGGTGGTCTATTGACTGATCACATAGTGGCTTACATGTAGCTTTGTATGGCTATGGATACATGCCTAATCTACATATATTACGTCACAGTGGTGTACGTCAAAGTGCCTACATTCACACATTCACCTATATCTAAAGGTGCAAAGATTGAAATTATGACTACATTTGTTTCTCTTACAGATATTCACTCAAAAGGTGTTTAATACATTTCAGCATGTAGTGTTAACCACTTGACTGCTGCATTGTGCTAATTGCATAGTACGGGTATGACCAGCGTGGCACTGGTGCTTCCAAACAGACAAAGCTAAGACAATATCATGAGCATGTAATATCATGTGGTCCGCTCACAGTGTACAGCTATGTGGTTAAGCTATGATTACTGTGATTTTTTTTTCTTGTAGGAATCGTTACGTGATGTATGAGAACGGAGGGGCTGAGGCTGCATGTGATATCTTATGGAGTGTTCGAGACGACCAGGTAAAAAGTCTTTGATGGATGATAAGATCATTAGCTGCTTATACACCTGTGCCCTGTAACATAAATAGTTACAATCAATAGTATATTTGGAACAACCGTTCTTATTGGTTCACAGTGAGACTTTCATGCAAAAAGTCTATGCAACGAGGATCCTGATTGGTTATTCTCAATTTACAAATTGATTGCAACTCTCTGTGTTACAGGACACTGGTTGTGTAAAATCCAATAGTAGAGTCATCATTTATCTTAAAAACCGCAATGTGATTATGAAATTATTATGTAAGTAGTACGTAGTATTCTAAATTAGCTTTAAATCATGAATCATGTTCTATGGAAATCACAGACTGAAGTTACAATGAAATATCTTTAACCTTTGATTGGTATATACTATAAACAACAAGAAAATTTTGTTTGTCATGGCTAACTCCATTTGAAAAGCTTCTGTGAATGTGACATTGTACTTTAATAGATACAGTCGTTTTACTGGAAAGTTTGGCTGAAGATCAGGAACTATTGCCATTCAGATTATTATGTTTGTGGAGTTGTTTTGTTTGTTCTGTATACAGGTAGTCCAACAGACAGCCATGTTCCTGGAGGCCTTAGTTGACAACTATGAACTTTTGCCATTCAGATTGTTATGTTTGCAGAGTTGTTTTTTGTTGTCTGGATAATGGTAGTCCGAGAAGACAGCCAGTTTATTGAAGGCCTTAACTATTGCCATTCAGATTATTATGTTTATGGAGTTGTTTTGTTTGTTCTGTCTACAGGTAGTCCACCAGACAGCCATGTTATTGAAGGCTTTGGGTGAAGACGATGAGGCAAAACAAATGATGATAGACCAAGATTTGACGCCATGTTTGTCAGGGTAAATAGTAGTCATTCATGACCTGACTTCATTATTTTGCTGACACATTCACATACTGTAGTCTCTATTATGTGACCCACCAGCTAAATACATGTATCTCCAATTAGTCCCTAGAATTCATAAATTAATGTATTTTCTGAAACTAGAACTTCCAAGCTTTCCAATGACATGAAACACTTGTACATGTAGGTTACTGAAGTATAACCAGGTTTAATACTATACTATAGGAAGAACTATCAATTATATCCATAAAACCCTGCTTCTCCTTCTATTTGCTATGTTGTTCTTGTTGCGACATAATAGTGGTTTTCAGGCTGCTTATTCTACATTTACATGATTTTAGTTTACAATTAATACTTGAACTACTTGGAGGATTTGGTTGATCAAGTGAATCAAAGGGGAAGCATGAGTTTCCTGCCTAGATGTACCTATCAGTCAAGTAATTGTGTTAAAAGACAGTGTAAATAGTTGTTCATTTACACATGTTCATGTAAAATAATCAATAAAATTAGAGGAATACTTTATTTGTAGATTCATGTGTAAGATGTGTTCAAAATTAAAGCATGTTTTCTTTTGTAATCTTCCTAGTACTGTCTGTAAGTTGATTTGACGTAAACTATGGAAAATAACTTTGATTAAAGTGCAATTCACCAAAAATGAGACCTGTACAGTCAAAACTGGGTTCATCATCACAGTTATAATTGCAATTAAGTGAGCTCATCTATATTCAAATTGTGTACAACTGCACTCAATCGATTACATTTGTGATGTTGTACATAGTCGATACAAAAGTACCATGATTGCTTTTATACCATTGATTACATGTAGGAATAATGACAGATTATTAGCTAATTTCTTTCTTCTATTTAGGGATTTCTTATTTCATGTTTTATTTGTTTGTTTTTGGTATTTTAGCTGCATTATGTCACAAGACCTCAGTGCTCAAGTCAAAGATGAATTACTCCCTCTCATGGACATGATTGACCAGTATGAAATAGATCAGGCATCATCCCTTGCCCAAAACCAGAATGATCTCCCTCAAATAGAGTTGAACATTCCTAAAACCCATCCCAAGGCCCAATCAAAGGACAGCAGGGAGACCGTTCCATTGAATGGAGGGGGTGATGCAAGCCATTTGCTGGAGGATGACTTTGATGATATGCCTCTTTTGGAAGAAGATGAATTAGAGATCAAGCAGTAAGTTCTTCACATTCTAAACTAATAAAAAAAAGCAATAGTCCACTGCAAAATACAGAGACAACAAGATTTTGTCAGAGCAAGGCCATTTTCCCAGGCCAAATTCAAACATTCGCACATGTGTCTACATGTACATGTTTGTGACAGATTTAATCAATTCGCATACAACTAGATTTTGTCATATAAAAAAATGTTACTGGCTGGTTCCTTAACACCTTGTTATAACAGAAGTGGATTGTATTCAGAGATTAGGACTTTTCAGGCACTTACATTTTCCCTGTGTTGGGCTTTATAATTATCCGGCATACAATTTTCTCTACTTTTAACTTAAAGCTCAACTTGAGTCGTTGCAGATTAAAATGATTTAGATGAATCTGGTAAATATGTCCTTATATTGTTCCATTTACATGAAAAAAAATCCTACAAAAAATATAATCATATTCTTTTAATGATTTCAATGAAATTGAAGAAATAACGGAACAGTCGGTCAAATAGGGACTAAGAGTAGACAGCTATTTCACCACTAGTCATGGCACAACACACACAGATCCAGTCGAATGCATGCACATGATTTACCCATAGACTTACCACACGTGGCTATACAAATCATGCATGTGCTTGACCGCCAACGAGTGATTGATTGGTGCATATTTTACTATTTTTCAGCAGTTACGCAAATTTTTGCAAATTCCTTTGGTGTGTAGTATTTATTCACTATGCTTGAGATTCTAGTATGATCAAAAATGGAAATTGATGTTTGGATTTTTCTCATCATGAGACTACTCAAGATTGTATTTAAAGGACTCATCCGGGCTGGAGTTTGCATTATAAGAAAAATAAAGTAAAATCGAAAAAGCACAACACTGAAAATTCATCAAATCGGATAAATAGAACAAAAGTTATGAATTTTCTTAGGTTTTGAATTTTTAGGAAACAGTTCTTCAAATTGGCAACCTGATGATGTCTCAGTCCCCCTTTTCTTTGTATTTATTGTATGAAATACCAATTATCAAGATTTTCTGCCCCAAGGACATAAAAACACGGATTAATCCTTGTGGAAGTGTTCAAGGTCACAAGTGCTTTTACTTATTTCAGTATGAGGGACAGATTTTCTGTATACGCAATATATGAAAAAATGAGATAAATAGGATTTCATATATAAAAAATACACAAGAAGTAGGGGGACTGTGACATCATCAGTTTGCTCATTTGAATATTCAAATATTCAAATGAGAACAATGAGACAATTGCCAAGAACTGTTACCAAAAAAATCAAGACCTAAAAAAATGCATAACTTGTTATTTTTCATCCGATTTTGATGAAATTTTCTGTGTTGTGCTTGATAATTTTACTTAATTTTACAAAACTTTTTCATTTCAGCCCGGACTCCTCCTTTAAGGAACTGAATTAGAGTGTTACATGAAATCATTACAGCATTAAACAATATTATGTAAACTTAATAACAAGGTAGTTTTCTGGTGACCAATATTGATTCCTTTAATATTTTAGTACTTTCATTTAAACTCATTAGTCATTCATATTGTCTTGGTACACCATGATGTTCGTATCACAACTTATTATTGAAAATGTATGTTAGCATGTAGCATTCTTGAATTGATGGATTATAGCAGTTTGTCAAGAACTTTTGTAGAATTATGAATAATTCTTACAGAAAAACATGTTACCTGGTTGTTTTACTGTAAGCTTTAATTTGTTATTTTTGTTATTTTATGAATGATTTGTTTATTATACTGTTCTTTTTAATAATAGATGTCATCCAAAGATCCTCTGGTCTCAGAGTGCCAACTCTGTTCTTCTCAGCGTTCAGTTGCGAGATGTCAAAGATCCAAAAGTATTCATCACCACAAGTTCCATTTCTTTCAGGTAATATAGAGCATCCTAAATAAAAGTACAACCCAATTTTGAGAGCCTCATATTGAAATTGTGTATCTGACATTAATTTTTTATATCATAACAAAGAGTAACTCATATTCTGTCCAGTAATATCAAAATTATACCTGTCTTGTCAGGTATAACCTCAGTTTTTAAAAACTTCTGTCAAATTTATAACTTGTACCAAGTTTTAGCAGAAGCAACCCTGGCTCCCTCATCATTCACTCATTGTTTGGGGTCAGCCTTAAAAATTTATCGCGAAAAATGTTGAGGGGGGGGGGGGCCTTTAAGCCCTCCTCCTCCCCAGTCCAATTAGGGTTAAGCAAAGTTAACTATTATCTTTTCTCTCCTTTTTTACTTGGCAGTGCAATCTTAGATAGCATCGAGTATGTATTTGAGTTGGATCTATTTAGCCGAGTTGACAGTACTAACTTCACTATGGTATCAGCGGGCAGAGAGTTTCTCATCACACTCTACAAAGAAGGGATTAGCATCAAGTGGACTAGACTCACACAAACAAAAGAAAAGGTTAGTGCTTTGAACCAAGAATGCTTATGATTTTATTTGATTTTATTTGTTACTGATTTAGTATATGCATATTTAAAGAGCTCCTGAAGTAGTATCAAGATATTTATTTTTGAATATGAAAGCTTTTGGTAGCCGGATGTGATCTAAGCACTATCACTATAGAAGACTGATATTATTTTCATGAGAAAACCTTCATTTTTGTTTATATCATTAACCTGATGAAAAACAGTTCCAAGTATACTTATATACATGCTCGGTTCTATAGGTGCTCAAATATTTCTTTTGCTATCCATTCTATTTTGTTTCTCTTTCTTTTTTCCTGGGTCTTTACACAATGTTCAATTCCAAATCACTGAAACTGTATCCACCAGGACTGGTATTCACACTTTAAATGTACACTCTGTATGCTATTATGTGTCTTTAAAAATAGACATCCAACATCTCATTTGTGCTACAACCGTGTACAGTGGAAACTCTTATTAAGAGCTCTAAGGACCATGGAAATTACCTTAGTTTGTATACCAAGAATCTCATCATATCAGGATTTAAAAAAAAATACAAAGAGCTGGGAGCAGCAAAATAATATCAAGAATCTCATTAAATCAGACCTCTTTAAAAAATGAGTTTCCACTGTGCATATGAGTGAATGTAGACCTTGAATTAATAATTGTGTGTTTGTTTTTCCTAGATACCATACATCAGCGTGGACTTTGAGAGATGGCAGGATGAAGATGATATGGACCTAACCTCAAAGAAAAAAGCATATTGTAAGTATATCATTTTTTTTTTTTGGGGGGGGGGGGGTGGGCAACATACTTTTCTTTTTTTTTACTTCTAAGTAGTATTAGACCATTGAAATGGTTTATTGTGGATACTTTGTACATGTGAATTACCTTTTATACACTATCTACAAAACCTTTTTTATTATTTTTTTAAAATTCTTGATTGGTCTTTTCCCATTCAATTGATACTGAGCCAGTCGACTGTTAATAGTTTTCTCTAACAATTGGTCTCAAGACCATGGAGGCTAAATCGCCATTTGATGTTATTACAGATTGATTCACTCTCATTTTTGTCTACCATCAGAAACAGAGTGACCCTTGTAGACAGGTTTTATTTCGTCTAAGATGTAGGGTTAGGGTTGCAATAATGGTAGATTTAGGGTTGGGTTAGGTTTAGGGTAGGGTTAAGTCGATGGTTGAATTTAGTAATTCAATTAGTGAATGAAATTTACAGCTAAGCACCAAAGCTAATGTCATGGAACCGCATGACAGGTTCTGAAACACTCATTTTTCCGGTCACTAACAAAGGGCATCTGATTTATTGGTGAAGAGACCAAAATGGATACTGTATTTGTTGTTACTTTTGCATGATTAATTTTTCGCGCTGAGCAGCCTCAAAGAATGTTTACAGGTTCTTGAATTCGCACTGCATGTTAGTAAGCACGCAATTGAAAGCACGCAATACATGCATAAAAAAACATGCTCATATATTTGCGGGCTTTTAAATTCGCGCCTGCTTATCTTTTGCGCGAAATCTGTGAAAATTAATGTACCGCGAATATTTCCACGATTGCAGTAGTGCATTGTACGTGGCTGGTTATAACTGGGGGTAACTAAAGAACACAAAAAATGAGTAATAAAAAGTGAAGTTGACCCAATGCACTTCTTTCCTGTTTAATCCGTGCAAATCTTTCACACTGAGTTGTTGAAAAAAATATGTTTCTCAATTTTACAATTCCTTTGTTTTGTTTGCCAGCTCCTAAGAAGGTTCCCTACAGACTACCAGAGCCTGGTGTAGAGATGTCTGTCAACTATCACAGCGCATCAGAGGATGAAGATCATTCAGACGTATCAGGAGATGAGTTTGACAAGGCCTTTGAAGCAATTCCAACTGCATCGTCCAGGAGCGATACTGATTTGGGGTTCAGCAGTTAGAGCGTGGATGAGAGCGAACAATGTCTTCTATCGTCTAGAAGTGATACAGATATTGGTCTCGTCTGTTAACCCATTTGTTCCAGGACTGGTGGCTTCCTGTAGTTAACCTATGGGCATGAGATAATCAGTAATCAAGGTTTAAACAGTAAAATGTGGACATACAGAAGTGTTTATTGGCTTCCTCCTTGTCTAAGAATGAAAGCCGGGCATTTTTATCAGAAGCTAAATGAGGCTTTGTGTGACACGAACATGTGGATTGTGGAAGAAGGTTTCTCTATTGATACTGACATTTGTCTCAGTAGGTGAAGGAAGGTTTGCGGAACAAGGACACTGGATGGATTGGTCTAACTTGATGGCTTTACATGTGTGTTCATTCTGTTTTACCAAACTGTTGAGAAACCAAAATACAGTTGTCCTCAAAATAAATCAGACCATTGTTATGGAGCTGTGTTTAAAATGGATTAGTTTTATAACAGCTTACTTCAAATAAATAAATAGATCATTTGGGCTTGGGTGCAACAATCCAATCGTTTGGCCTGCACTTTCCATCAGTAGGAAATTTGTGGTTCAGGGACATGTTCTGAAATACCAAACATTGCATTTTGAGGAAATCTATCAATAAATAAAAAATAATAAAAAAAAAAAACGATGTTTCATGGAAAAAGAGTCGAGGGTCTGAGTGAGTGTCTGAAATAGCAAATTTTCCAAATATCTATATAGACCCCAGTTTTGCAATCGGACCTGCCAAGGGGCCACTCGAGTCAGTTCTTGAGTTCAGTTAAAACAAGATTCCAACCTTAAGATCATGATTCTACAAGTTGATGGGAGCTAATTAGAATTGAGGACTGATATGAACTTTTTATCTTAGCACATGTCATTCTTTTACAAGTAATAGGGAGTTTTCTTTGCTGGAGTATTGGAAATCTCTTTAGAATAGAAGGCAACCTGATGAAGACAATTTTGTTAGATCCTGGACGGAAACATGCAGAAGTACGCTTATAAATGTGACCTTGGGCAGCATTGGACATACCAAAGGACATTGTTCCTATGGCCAATTTAGTCAAGAAGTGGATCAGAAACAAGCATAATGAACGATCTGGAGTGAAAATTCAAAGACCTAAAAAAGAATCATAACCACTTCACTGCTGCACAGTGCTAATTGCACAGTACGTGTATGACCAGTGTGGCGCTGGTGTGTCAAAACAGACAAAGCTCAGACAATAGTGGAGGGGCTGAGCCGAAAGTGAGGGGGTGGGCTGAACAAACTAAGAATCACAGATCTATGGTCATTTTCACGTTTTTGTACAAGTTTGCTGACATAAGTGGGGGGGGGGGGGGCTGCGGGCTGCAGCGCCTCCCTGGTCCCTGCAAAATGAAAGGTGTTGTTCAAAATGATATGGTTATTTCATTTGAATTGAAAGTTAATGTGTAACTGTGTAGAGGCTTGCTCATTTTGGGTTATGGGGCCCTACATGCTGTTGCTGCATATCATAATGTGTCAAGATAAAACACTGAAAATTTTATTTCAATGAATTCATGCTTCAAAATAAGTAAAGAAGTGCAAGTAACCAGAAATACCACATTTTGTTTTCTTCATAGATTGCAGTGCTATTTTGAATGTACCTTGGTACACTAATTAAAGATCCATTCATCAATATCTCAACAATTTAATGACTGATTGGCTTCAAAATCTCTGATGATACCTGTCTAAACTAAAGAATTGATATCATAATTACAGCATTAGGTGGAAGAGTGATTTATTTTTAGGATCTTGAATGACGTTTAAACAATCACTTTAATTCTATAATGGCACGGGGTGAAAATAACCCCCTCCCTGGTCATGGGGTGACTGAAATAATCTGATCTTTTTAATGTTTTGTTTCCATGTCAGCATTCTGATCGTCCATAGCTCATGTTCATGTAATTGCATGGCACTGATAGACCAGTGGCGGATCCAGGCAGTGGCACAGGGAAAGCATGCCCCCTCTATAATTTGAAAACCACTCATTGGCTGTCATGTTAAAATCAGAAAATTTTGGCTGCTCACCCCCTTATTGGGCCTGGCACCCGCTCTATTTTCAAATCCTGGATCCACCATGGTAGATGTTCGCGTTCTCCTGCCAAGAGTTAAGGGGTACCTATTATGTTGAGCATTTAAAGTGTAGTGCCAGTTGTGTGTTTGTTCCACTCAGGAAAATAATATTACAGTGCCCATGAGGTTGATGGGAATGATATACAAAAAGCAACCGTTATTATTGTTATTAAGATTACTGGTGAATTCTGTTCTACTTTTTTAGATTAATTTGCTTTACTGATGCAAACGCCAGTACAAATACTAAGACAAAATCCTGTCATATATGTATCAAATTGTGTTTAAATTTTCTTGTGTAGTTATGACAGGAATGGACTTTATTATCAATTTTGTTTGATATTCTGTGTAAACTGCATTCATAATGAACAGATGTGCCCAACTTAGGGCAATATTCATTTATTGTAAAACCTTGTTTTCTAAATATACCTTTTGAGCTATAATTTGATTCATATAGGGAAACTAAAATGTTTTGAGGTGAAAAAATACATGTTTTGTTACTTGGTAACTTAGTTATTTTGGTATGAATGTGATGAGTAGGGAGTGGGGTAAATTGCCAATTGGTCTAAACCCACTTTGACTAATGACCATTTATCCTCATCCCACATAGTCTAATTCTGTTTCGTCTACAACTAATTTGCCTAATTACATGTACCTTTAGGTCTAAATCTCACTTCGCCTGTTTACCATCCCATTTGGTCTAATTTCCATTCCATCTAATGTCCAATTGGTCTATTAAAATTTGGTCAATACATGTAACTGACTGAAATATACCAAATATTCATTTGGGAATTAGACTAAAAGGCAATTACACCATTTGGCTATAGACAATCGGCAATTAGACCAAGTGAGAATTAGACCAAGTATACCCAGTTATTGGGTGTCCGGATGGGTTGGGTGTCAGGACACTCGGTGTTCAATTGCCATTTGAAATTGATTACAAGCAATGGCTTGGAAGTATTTTAGCACAAAATGTTAGAAAATATTGTGGAGAACAAATATTGATGATGATAAGAAGTATTCAACATATATTTTTGGTTTAATCTTGGGACAAAAATCCAGGCTTCACTTTTGTTAAGTGTCCTAACCCCCAACCCCCCCCCCCATCATATGTATTAGACCAAATGGAAGTTAGACCAAACTGTTAGTAGACCATATGGGTCTTGCCAATCTGCTGTTAGACCAAGTGAATATAAACAATGAGTGGTTGTGTTATTGTTCATGTGAGCCTATGCACTGTTCAGAATGTTGCATTATGGGTTAGGAAACGGGCCAGATTGAGTAGTTGAGAACTTGAGATGAATTTGGTTGAATCTTTTTGGATATGAATCTCATGAAATTGAGACTGCTACAAGAGAATAAAAATGAGCATCAAATTTCAGTTGAAATGATTGTTGACTGCTGTTATAGTAAAAAAATGAAAGATAAAACTTCCTACCTAGCTAGCTCAAGCTTAAAGATAATCTAGACTAGTAGTCATGATGAAACAAATCAAAACATTGTTGTTCATACCAGATTCTCAAGCATAGGAAATAAATACTACACACCAAAGGAATTTACAGAAAATTGTGAATTTGCTGAGAAAAGAGCAAAATAAGCATAATTTCTGTACTTCGACGGCCCGTCCAAGCACATGTGTGATTAACACGGCCACGTGGAAAGTCTACAGGTATATCATGTGCACGCGACTCGCACCGGATATGTGTGTGTATGTTGTGCCGTGACTTGTGGCGATATAGCGGTCTACTCCAAGTCTCAATTTGACGGCCTGTTTCGATATTTTTTCAATATTTCTTGTGAAATCATTATCGAAATGAATATAGTCTTGTGTAACTGTTAGGCATATGTTAATGGAACAATGTGAGGACATATCTTACAATTTCATCTCAAATTATTTTGGCTGTAAGAACTAAAGCTTGGCTTTAACTATAGGTAAGATGCCCAGAAATAAAAAGGGTAAAGAATATTATTTGGCAGTAGTGTAAACACAAACACATGTTCTGATAACTGTCAAAAGATAAATGGTCTTATTCAAACTTATTCAAACGTGAATGACATGACATATGGACAGACAGAAGGCCGCGTATCTTCGCACTTGTAAGTTATAAATGGATCATGACTACATGTACCATATTATGTATCATGTAGGAGTGGCATATGGTCATATTCAAACGTGAGTGACACGACATTTGGACTGATAGAAGGGTGGATATCTTTGCACTTGTAGGTTATGAATTGATCATGACTATTATATTATGTATAATGTAGGAGGGGCATGTGTCATTACCACTTGGATTTGAATTTTACAATTGGTCCTGGAAATTATGATTTAAAAAAAGTGCGTGAGTGACATGACAAAAAAAAGACATGGGGTTTTTAACCATCATTGGGTATGGTTGAATTTCTGCCCATGTAGATCTTTAAGGGTACCATAAGTGCTGGTATATCTACATGAATAGTGTACCTCTACGACATTTATTGTCCTTATCAATCATTCCCTCTCTGTGGAAAATGGTCCACCTCTATGTATCGTGAGTGACACGACATTCAAAACATGAGTGACATGACCAGTGCCTTAAATGCAACAATTCGAGTTAATAACGAGATCGAAATTACCTGTGTGTATATGCCATGTTATAATACATGTAGTCCATGAAAATTACTTTAAGCAAAAAAAATCTGCAAAAAGCGACTAGATATAAGAATAACAGGCATTTAAAGCACCATAGTCCCGTGTGTGCAAATTCTTGTTTGATCACTTACTCAGCGTAAGAAAATTGGATCACAAAATGTTTGAACTTAAATTATTGTTTGTATTGCAAAGAAGCTGTTGTGCTGATTTCAGATCCTAATTTGCATTTTCAAAGGCACTGCGCCACATTAAAATTTCAGCTAAATGGCCCACTTAGTTTGAATATGACCAAGTGTCATTACCAGTCGGATTTTAATTTTACAGTTGGTCCTGGGAAATTATGATTAAAAAATGGTTCATGAGTGACAAGACAAATTTTGGACGTCGGTTATCTGCCCATTATTCGTTATGATTGGATTTGTGCCAAGTAGGGGAGAGTGGGGTTAGTTGGAACACGGGGTTAGTTGAAACATTGCAATTTTCTTTAACGACAATAAATATATTTATGCAAATCTACCCTCAAGTTGTTGTTATTAGCAACTGCCATTCACCACATTTTAGACAGCACAAATACTTCAAGCCTCATGAAGTTATAAAGCAAAGTTTGTTTTTTCATACTCTGAGTAAATTTTGTCATTTTTACAAATGTTTTATTAACTCAGAGAAGATCATAAATTACGTTTGCCAGTTTTTGAGTATAGCAAACAGTTATATCAAGCTACAAAACAAAGTTAAATATATGGCATGTTGTTGTCCCTTTTTTGTGCTGTAAGCTTAAAAATGTCAAATGGGCCTCGGGGGTTAGTTGGAACATTTTGAACGGGGTTAGTTGGAACATGTACTAAGTAAATAGGTTTCAGTTTAATAAAAAAATAAAAATCATATAATTCAATTAAGTGTTCCGAAATATTCCTATACATGTACATTAGTGCACATTGGACGATTTTATTTCGGTTTAAACAAAATATCTTGCAGAATGCAACGTCACAGGACTTCAGAATATCTGTATGTGATTGGATGCTATCAAGTGTAATAAAACATGAAGTAAAAAAAGAATTTGAACACCAACCTTTAATATTTTAATTGGAATCAATACAGCAAGTTAGCTGAACCCATGCAATAATGTTGTACGTAATATAAATATAATTCTAAAGATACCATGCACAATGTTTCAACTTACCCCATAACTTGTTCCAACTAACCCCGTGTCCGGGGTTAGTTGGAACACTTGACATGGTCTTGTTGAAGATGGATTTTTTTTCCCGGAAGCGCATCACTTAGTTTAAGAATTTTATGGGGGTACATTTGTAGCATACAGATATACAGCTCAAGCTGATTATTTTATTGTTTCTTGAAATAAATCCGCTTTTTGTTTTAACGGGCATTTTTGTGAAAAATGTTCCATATAACCCGCTCTCCCTACATGTAGATCTGTAAGACCTATGGGGTGTAACACAAAGACTTACGATTGATTAAAAGTTACGATTGATTTTTTTTGGTAACCTCATTTGAAAACCAGGTACAGTGCAGGATTAGGATTTGGATATGATTAAGAGTAGGGTTAGGGCTAGGGTTAGGATTAAGATCATCAACTTTGGAGCAATCCTGTCCATGATGAGGCACCAAGAAAAAATCAATCGTAACTTTTAATCAATCGTAAGTCTTTGTGTTCACCCCCCTAGTATATGTACATGAATAGTGTACCTCTCTGAATTTTATTATCCCGCTCTGAGGAAGATTGACAATCTCTATGTGTCATGAGTGACACGACATCCAAAATGTGAGTGACACGACCAGTGCACAAAAAAGCAACAATTAAGTAAATAAATAGATACAAATTTAATAATATGCCATGTTAGGGTGCTATCTCACTTCGGCGGAAATAAAATTGAGACAGATATGATGATGATGATGATCCACAGCATTTTATTGAGCCATATTTCTGTTGAAAACATATCAGGCGCAGGCTCATCCAATTACTGTATAAGTGGTTATTTTCGCGGTGACTTTATTTTCGCGAATTTCGCGAGTTGGTCTTCGCGAAAATTTCCACTTTCAATACAAGGCTATTTATAGTAATGAGAATCATCACCAAAATCGCGAAATTTTGCTCTCGCGAATTTCCCCAACTAGTCCAAAATCGCGAAAATATCTGGACGCGAAAATATTGGCTTATACAGTAAATTGATTACTACACATCTGCCGAAATAAGTGAGTTTTGAGGCATGATTTGAAGTGTTCGAGTGAAGAAGGGAGGGAGTTCCAAAGGCATGGAGCAATGGACTAAAGGCACGGTCTCCATATCCCCTTAGGTGTGTAAAAGGAACTTGAAGGTTGATGCCTGGACCAGACGAGCGTAGGCCAGGACGTAGGCATCGCACTATATCTGTCTCCGTGACAGATTTTTGTGTGCTACAGGAGACAGATCCAGTACAATGGCATTGCTGGATAATCCGTCTTTTGTGCCATGTAACCTTTTGTATGTCGCACAAAAGATTTTGTCGCGGAAAATGCTAGTACAATGCCATGATAGCAAATCTGTCTCAATTTTGTTTCTGCGAAGTGAGATACCACCCTTAGAGAATCTATAATAATTACTTTAAGCAAAAAAAAAATCTGACAAAACCAACTTGATATACATGTAAGCACCATAGTCCCATGTGTGCAAATTTCAGATTAATCAATTATTCAGCGTAAGACAACTGGATCACACAATGTTTGAACTTAACTAATTGATTGTATTGTAAAGAAGCCTTTGTGTTGATTTCATATTCCAATTTGCATTTTCAAAGGCACAATATTTTAACATAATCAATCAAAATTACCACCACCATAGCGCCAACATTTACTCCGACGATAATTGTCTCAGGCCTTCGTCTTGGATGTAGGGCACAGAATGTACTATGAAACTAGGCTGAATAATTACACCTTATGATGCAAGAATCGACAATACGTTATGCATTTCAGTATAAATTAGCCTATGATTGAATTATCAGAAAACAATCTATATTGAAGGACATTGTACTCACTCTGTTACTTGGTAACATATTTGTGGTATGAACGATGTAAAGAATAAAGCATAATTATTTTTTATCATTTAAGTGGGCATGTATTATAAAACTACATGTATATGATCCGAATGTTTCATTCTTGGTTAAGAAATTGGTCAGTTGGGGGTTGTTTGGGAGTTGGGGACAGGGGCCGTGGAGCCGGGGGGGGGGTGTTTCAGCCCCCTTTGATCTCCAGTAAAAGCGTGTCACAAAAATCGCAAAAAATGACCATAGATTTTGTAATTTTGCCTATTCCAGCCCCCCCCGCCCCTCCACTTTCGGCTCAGCCCCTCACCTTTCAAAAACGCTTTGCAGCCCCTGGGGACTGATGCCTACACATGTAAAGGACGTTGTGGCATAGTGGCTTTTAAACCTAAAACTAGGCCAGGGGGGCGTGGGGCCTCCCAGCTCCCCCCGATGTTTCCGCAATATGTTCGCAACGCGAAAAGCTCTCCGCCGCAATGCGGCGTGACTTTTTTGCCTCCGAGTCTCCCGCATCTTTTTAAGACGCAAATTGCGACGTCCGGGTACCCGCGTTCTCGAGTACATAATTTGTACACGTCGTCAGATCGCCCAAAAATTGTTCAAAAACGTGATTTCATGTATAAAAAAAAACAAAGCCAATATCAAAAGTGTTTTCAGCTAAAAATCAAATATGACTATGATTTAATAATATAATATTTTATTTTTTTTTATAGTATATAAAAATAAATATATTAAAATAGTTATATTATCTATGCTTTTACGATCAAATTACTTGATTATTATGCTTTATTATGATGTTTGATTGTCTCAAATAAAATTCATTCAAAAAATAATGAAAATAAAAAAGGTGTCGACAAAAAACAATAAAATACAAAGAAATTAATTGTGATACCGGAATTTATTTAAAAAGTACAATTGATAGAGAAGGCTAGTACAGAATTCACCATATAAAATGAGCACAGTTGAGTCTGTATTTAGGAAGTTAGCAGCCATAGTTATTTTCCAGTATTAATTATGCACATAAATTAGCATAATTAATTAAAACACAATTTTATGGAAAAATAACTATACAGTATGGTAGATTTAGGTGACGGGCGACATGCATGCCAATTTCGGCGCAATTCGCCGTTGTTCGATGGCTGAGATCTCGAGGGAGGCCTGGGAGGCCCCCCCCCCCCCCCCCCCGGCGCATAAAATTCAAGCTCCCAAAATACCCCGCCTAGTTAGGGTAAATATTATCTAACATGTAATTTTGTTATTATGTTTGGAAGTACATTACTGTTCTTCCAGTTTACATAACAAAATTCTAATTTGATAACAAATATCAGAAATAACAATACTTGATTTCCCTTCATGTCGGTGAAGGACTAATGTATTGTTCCAATTTCAATTGTTAATTTTGAAAATGTTGAGTATATAGAAAATCTGGGCAATGACATGTTTTGGCAATTGTTATATAGAGTGTGTCCATTTGTATTTTGTTTTATGTCGCGTTTTTACGGCATAATTTGATATTTTGACATACCTTCTTTACAATATTTTCTAAATTCCTTTCATTGAAATTACATATCCAAAAAGTTAGCTAGTTTTCACAATGTAATTTATTGTTAAAGTTATTGGTATATTATAGATATCTGAGTAAGTATGCGTGCTAAAGCAAAAAAGGACTTGATAGATGAAAAAGTATTTTAATAGATCTCAATCAGGTATTTGAACATTGTTCTCATTTCTATGTCATATTATTCTTTAGTTTCTTCTGCATAATGATCGTATTATGCCTTGAAAAGTGTTAGATTTTTATCATGATAATAAAATGTTTATGTTTATATACACAATTCTAAGATGTTTTATTTCAGGTCTTATCAAGAATTATATTTTGTTATTAATAAACGGCCAAGTGGATTAAGAAGTACATCTTGTATCATATTCATACAGGAATTATTTGGTGGCCAAGCAGACGCATGAGGCAACACTGCGACGATATTCAAAAACTTTCAATCTTCCATAGAGGCCTTTTTTTGCAAATTTGCTCATAAAAATTGACTGATTATCACAGTACAACAAACAAACAAAAACATCCATAACTAACATTTTACGACCAGTCCATTTCATTATGTTCTAAAAAGTTGGCTGTGGTCCAAGCCGGAATTCTTGTTAACACTGTACAGGCTTACATAGAACACGAATATAAAAAGGCCTAAGTCTATATTTTTGCGAAATTGAGTTATATATGGGAAATGGTCCTTATACATTGACACCATCTTTGTGCATAAATGATGAATTGAAATCATCTCAGAAATGCCTTAAATAAAGGATGACAAATCTGGTATGAATTAAGAAAAGCTCCAAGTCCAGGACTTAGGCTTTTTCCTACATTCATATCTAGCGCCCTCTCTGCATTACTTCTTGTTTGTAACCTTGATACCTTAAATTGAGTTGAAGTTCACTTGCAGATGTTTGTGCTTTGTGTAAGTGAGTGTGTGTGTGTGTGTGTGTGTGTGTGTGTGTCGAGGGTGTGAGAGGGTGTTTGGCGTGGGTGTGTGTCAATACTATATAATAAGAGAAAAAAATAGCGCTCCTCAAAAAAAAAAAAGTGAATTCCTATGCTGATGTGGTGTGTAATGGATTGTGGGGCAGCAGGGTGGATTCAGGAATTGATTTTTCTTACAAAAATTCGCACTCAACACAATTATAATTTTTTTGTTTTTTGTTATGATTTTACCCGCAAAATTCATGATAATCAATAAAATAAAAAAAATTCTGCCATTTATCAAAGCTATTTTACACCAAGATCTCTGGCCAAACATGCAAATAAAGGTCCCTTGCTAAGGAAATAGTTCTCATGCATTTACACCCCCAACCTTAGCCTTAAGTGGGGACCGCCCTTTTGATATTTCTTGGTTTTTCTATTTAATAAAAAAAATATAAAGAGCGAGTGGACCATACCGCTCACCCCCCCCCTCGCATTCTTGAACGGGTTGTTTGTGTGCTTTAAGATCTACTTACTTGGTTTCATGGATGAAGAACAGTGAACTGTTAAACGGTGAATAATACATCATATTTGCAAATCTTTTTTTTTCTTCAGTATATAGAACACTACAAACATGTCTTGGCACATTTAAAAAACCACAACACCACACCCACACGCCGCTCAGCTATTCCCAAACACATCAGCTATAAAAAAGATATTAAAAAAAAAACGCTAAAATACAAAAGATAAGGGGCCCTTTTTGTCTGCATATATAAAAAAATTCTTGTGTATCATTTATATACATTCCAGTATTACAGAAGAATCTACCATGTATATGAATGATAAACGACCTAGTCCATAATGATTTCTAAAACGACAAGTCCACAGACAAAAGACACCCACAAGTTACTTTGAAAATTATGTTCATTTAAAAAATTTACACTTAAATTTTTTTATAATGTCTCTGATGTCTTTTGGGCAAATATACTATTAATTGCCAATAAAAATAAATATTCAGTTCTTTTATCATATCTCGAAATGGCCTCCTATGGACTTAGGCCTTTTTTATATTCATATACTCATGTGCTTTACATGAACTTTTATTGGCGCTGGGTCCTAATCAAGTCTCATCTCATGCTCTCTAAGAACAGACATTGTTTTAGAGTGTTCCCTCCGTATCATTTTAAGGTATCTGTAATATGTCATATTATTTAAGTATCATGTATCAATTTTTATTTATTTATATGGATAAAACCATATAGCATACCATAACCATGCAAGACAGAAAAGAGAGAGAAATGAGCATATATGGAGAAAGAAAGAGAGTGAAGAATAAAGGAAAACTATAAAGACCTCATGGGGAAGAGAGGTTTGATTATTAGATACGAAGAAGAATGAAGATCAGAAAAAAGAAAGAAATGTGTGCATGGATAAAGATAAAGGAAGAGAAATGAAGGGAATTTTAAAGGATTCGAAGAAAAATCTTATGAAAAGAACCATACACCAGCACGCGGGAAAACCTGAGAAAGTTTGATAAGAAAGATTTTGATAGACAGAAAGAGAAAGAAATTAATGATCAATTAGATGGAGAGTAGATATGGAGAAATAAAATGGTGATGAGATGCAAGATATACTAAAGCATCTAATGGGGAAGAGGGATAGTAGTACAGGAGAGTAGCATATGAAGGGGACCCAGAAGAGAATAGAGAAATGAAGCACTGAGCTAATTAGAAATAATAAGAGAAGGGAAATAAAAAACTTCTGTGGCCTTGTCTTGGTTCAGATAGCCCTAACCAACATTATACATAACAATGGGGGAGGCAAACATTGCTGGCAGCTGGCGTAATACCCCCAAACTTGAATTAAAGTAATTTCTTAACAATTATTGAAGTTGGGTATTCAATAATTAATTCCCACATCCGTCGGACCGATATAGAGCAACACCCTAGCCTGGTGTGGATACATCACTGGTACTGATTAACGCCTATAAGAAGATTTTAAAATCTGTCATAATAATAATATTTATGATTGTTTATGTAAACATATAGTCGGATCTAATCGAAACCATGTACGTGACCAAAAATTATTCTTACCTATCCTGCCAGTGTGTTTCTTTTTATTCTCTCAACTATGTTTTTTATTCCAGTACACCTGATGTATAAAATCAAATCAAAATCAAACCAACGTCACGAAAATTGGCAAAATGCATATCCTGACATATGACGTCACAAGCCGATAGTACATTAGTAAGGCCTACATATTGAGAGCCGTAAAACTACTAAAAATTTATATATCGGCTTGATGGGCGAAACTTGAATAACATGCATCATGATTGAAGCTGAGAGCAGAAACCTCATCAGAATCAAAACTGTGATTAACCCCATAATTTATTAGAATCTTTTAGGTCTAGCTAACGTTATGACCTAATGTAATCATAATCCTATCTGTCGCATTTAATACCGATGGCAGATTTAAACTAACAATTCATACGGTGAAACTATTGTTTCTTTCTTCAGTGAACGGGCTGCGCCCCTCAGAAAAATAGTTCACATTCGCGTCATTCGAGGTACATTGCTTCTCAACCACCCCCTCTGGCGGCCGTTTTGTTTACAACTATTGACGAAAACTTCTTGTGGGATTCCCCAACGATTTACGCCACTGGCCTGGTCTCGTGATCTTACCTCTGCGCTTGTTATTGGGTGATGGGCGACCCCTGCGCGGCTAGCTTAGCTCGATCAACCAGCTAGCACGAGCACTACTTCCTCATCAATTTCTGGACTAACTACTACCAGTTTACAGTTCCGGAATCTTGACTTATTATATTCGAAATGTACACTATTAAAACATCAAATTTAGTCATTGAGTGTGTTGATGTTTTTATATAATGATTCACTCATCGGGGATGAAAGTACTTTTATTATGCTATAGCATTTCTGTCGTCAGACACTATAAAACTAAAACAAAAGCGATCGACTTGGCCGCACATAGGCGAAGTGTGCCGTCCAACCCAAGGCTTGGCTTGGCTAGCCGAAATATTCTTGAATAATCTTCAGTTGAACATCGCATCGCCGCCCGGATCATGTTCCCGGGCTTTCGTCATCCGGTGGGTCCGACATTACACTCCTCTTCTTGTTATTGTAGGTATGTACAAGAGACTTACCCTAATTTAGCTTTTATTTTAGCTTGGCAAGAAACCAACAACCTGTTCTCATTATATTTTCCTTCATTGAGGTTTGAAATTTAGTCTATCTGCATATTTAACGTTGAAAATAAATGGCTGAATATAAAATCCTTTGTTCTAGTTAGGTTGTATGTACTACTTTAATTTTTTATTTTACTAACTTATGTTATTTTTTATCCTTTGTCATGTTGCAGTTTATTACTTGGCCTAGATCTAGGCTTCTACTAGGCCTCGACTATGTAAATTCAAACTTTACCTGTTTACTAATAAAAGTCAAAAGATGCGCCTGAGCTTTCGATCCTAGCAGAATCTTCGTCAAGACAAAATGACACAGAAAAGTAGGGAACAAACATGGATATAGTAGGAAGACAGGAGAAAAGCTACACCTAAGTGGCAAGCCAAGAGGGAGAGAACAAAAATAGGGCGATTGTAAAAGGTGTGAAAATCCAGGCACAAATTTCAAAAGAAGCAAAGAGGAGCGTGATGATCACGCAGCCGAACCTGACAAAAGGAGATGATATAGCTGGGAGAAGTGAGAGAGAGAATAACAAAGAAGGATTAGAGTGCAGCCCTTAACTAGATTTTTTACGGAGGGTTCCTATCTCAAAAGTGGACAAAAGGTATAGTCAAATTTTTTCATGCACGCCGTGGCAGCTAGCAAAAAGGACATTTAATTTTTTTCATGTTACGCTGGGCCGCGCGATAAGCGTTGGGGGGAAGGGGGGAGGGGGGGGGGGTTAAATGTTTCAAAATTTTGCTGCCTTCGGCCCTATGAAGTAGTACATATATTTAGATATAGGGGTAAGATAGGCGGTAGGCTAAGCGTCCGTTGATCGGGCCCAAAGAAAAATTTTTGAGCGCAAAAAAAAAAATACATTTTTATCCACTTTTTTTTTTTTTTTTTCTTTTTTTTTTTTGTAAAGCGGACCTCTGTCGCCAGCGGGGGGTTCTAAGTTCGAACTCCCCGAACCCCCCTGGTTACGGGCCTGGCAGTGGAGGCTAAAGGGGCTGAAAAGAATGAAAGAAAGAGGAAAAAGCCAAGGGAAAAACACTAGTATACCATGGATTAAGAACCAAATACAAGAAAAAAGTCAAGGGGCGGGGTGATAAATAAATAAGTAAAACAGGGTAAAAGAAACAAGGTCTCGTTAGACATGAAAAACAAAAACAAAAAAACAAAGAAAGATAGTGAGCCGAACCTGTAACGGCGAGTAAAAACAGAGAAAGAGAAATGATAAGAGAAACAGAATGTATTAGTCAAATAAACAAACACTCTGCTAAATTAAACTAATACAAGCTTAAATAGGAAAGGGGAAGGAAAAACCAGTATATCAAGAAAGATAAACTGTGAGAAAAAAGAGGTTAGTCTGTTTACAAATATAAATACAGTCTATATATTTATAGTCAAAACTCTTTAGTCTTCATCGATGTGAAGACACGGTAAATCTACAGGTAAAAATATTTTCATTCCCTACCCATGTGATGCAGAACGTACCAAGTCCTCCCGCCCCATCCTACACGGCATGAGACTCACGCAACACTCCAGCACCTTCAATCATTGCGCTAACCCGCCCAGCCCTCATAATCTTCACGCCTCAGAAAAAAACTGAGAAAAAAGAAATTATTGAAAAAGTATACCATTTTTATACCATACTTCAGTTGGTTCTACAAAACTCTAAAAAAAATTTAAGCATTTCTTAGACAATTAGCTAAGCTACTATTACTTAAATGCTACATGTGTACAAGTACTGTGCATAAATTAGTATCCCATGGAAAAGGCGTCTTTTATTAGGTTAATTTCCCCGTCCGAACGATGTTCGAGCAGGGGCATATTGATAAACCCGGGCTCACGTACGGTATGTTGATCTTAAATTGGTCCGTCCTCCGCCATCCGTCCATCCGTCCCGTCCCGTCCGTCCGTGCGTTTCCAGATATGTGTATATCAAAATCATTCACATTTTGCTACTCCTTCGCCATATTTATCCATCGATTCGATTCCGTTTGCCTTATATTGCATAAGCACTAGTGTGACTAGCTTACAAAAACTTTCTTTCACAAATTTTGAACCTTGTTGACCTTTGACCCTGATTTTGACTCCTATAATGTTCTAATTGGCTACATAGATGCTACTTGTAACTGAAGCATGTCTAAATAAAGGCAAATTGGTCGTTTCTTGTAGTTTCCAACTGTCTTTAATTCTTTCATCTTTCGATACTCCATATATGCTCCGTAAAAACTGTAAACAAATGAAACAGATTGAACGAATCATAAATCAACTGTTCAGAAATATGCATGTTTAGAAACATAATAACTGTTGCAGAAAATATGCATCTTATATTGTCTATTTTACCCTATTTTTAATCTCAACTTTGTATACTTTCACTATAATATCATGCATTCATTGTTCTACCTTTTCATTCGTTACATCATACTACATCATGTTTTACTGCAAATTAACTACGTAAATTTTTTGTGACCATAAAAACATAACTCTAATCTTTGTGATCAAAGTTTAATTCTATATGTTATCTGTCATTATTCAACTAAGTTAGACTTATGACAAACAGCATTTGCACTTCTTATAAATCGTTTTTCCATAATAATAACTTGTCTCGTCGTAATTATAGATTTTCATATGTAAGCCTTCTAAGTACCTTAATACAAAAGGAATTATTCAATTTTATACTAGCTGTATCAATCTTGCAAAAACCCTCTCAGTTTTATCATAGTTTGCACTCAATTACCCATATAAGTACATTAACCTAACCGAAATAAACGTTTGTTTACATTCTTTGATTTGTGTACCTTTCATTCATGTGACGTAATCTACATGGGTGTACATAACATTTGGTATGCGAAACATCGCCTCGACTAAGTAATGTACATCGCAATTACACAGTGAGCTATATGCGTATTGAAATGCACTTATTCATAGAATATCTGATCACTGCATCATTTATACGAAACTCTTATTACATTAAATCATTACGTACCTTCTTTCTGCCTTCTTAAGTGTAAGTTTTTGGCATGTTACACAAGGATGTCTCCAAATTAAACAGATTTCATCCTCTGGAAATCAAAAACGGTGCCATTTCTCCATAGCAAATTTAGTAGCCTGTAGATGGCGCTAAACAGAATCGTAATCCACGTCAAAACTCATATTGATATCGATCACGGAAACATGGCTCCTTTAAATTATTAAATAATTTACCAATTTGGTCTTCGATATCAAGGAATCACTTATTCCATATCAACCAAAATAAGTTCAAGTGCAATTAATGAAACACTGTTTACAGGCCTTTTCACAAATACCAATCTGCCAGTTTCAATTCAAGCTTGCAATTTGTAGCTTATAAAACACAAGAAAATAATTGATCATAAATTTTTGTTTGTAATTTCCACATGAAAATAGATAGGCTTTAACTTTGAAAATGTCATGAATGTTTAGCAATCATTTTACTACAAGCAAATTGAATTCAAACAGTATCAAATTGTAAGCAAAATTGTTGACGCTTTCTTTACAGTACAGAAATTCATTCCCTTTTTTATTTTTTTATTATTATTTTTTTTTTTATAAATTGGTTGCTTTACCATACACATAGAACCTTTAGTTCATTGTCTTGAAATTATCAATACATTAATTGATTCCATAATAGTCAGACTGACCTGTAAAGAAACAATTGGTTATTAGACAAATACAAATTAACACATATTCATATTGGATGAGTAGCAGTTGTTATAAGAGTTCATCAATTATCAAGTCCTGATGGTTTCACATTTTCACTAGTCTCAGTTCAGACACAGTCTGTAAGAGTTTGTATAGTCTTTCACACAGACCTTGAATATGGAGATAGTCTTGACTCTAGACTTTAAATTGTTATAGTTGTTCCTGATGAATGCTGTAGTCTTCTTCTCAGACTTATCAATGGAACACGCAGATATATCACAGAAAATGAATTCTTCCAGGCATATGCAAATTAGTTAGTCTCAATTTCAGACTTGTTTAAATTAATCTTACTAAGGCTCAGACTTTATAGGCCTTTAAACAAATTAAATCCTAATTAAACAGATTCCCTGCGTAAATGTCAAATGTCGGGTTCCTTGGCCGGGAATTCCTATTGGTCTTCTCGCGGTAAAAGAAGCACCAGTTTGTGAATAGGACGCTCTAATTCTTGAAGAGGACCTTTACGTTTACCACAGTTACCTAATCTGGAGTCCCCCATAGCAAGTTTCACTTTGCGAATGTGTCCATCTTCAGATGAAAGGACTTCGATGATGCGTGCTAAAGGCCACTGGTTTCTGGATGCATTCTCGTCCTTCACGATTACGACGTCGCCGACGGCAGCTTCACGTTGTGGGCGTGTCCATTTCTGTCGGACTTGCAAGTTCTGGAGAAATTCCTTCTTCCAGCGATTCCAGAATTCGTTTACAAGATGCTGTACCCTTCTCCATCGTTTTCTGGAATACATATCAGCACTCTGGAAGTTTCCCGGGGGAGGCAAGAAAACTTTGGACTTCATCGTGATGAGATGGTTTGGAGTCAAAGGTGCTGGATACGTTGGGTCGTTGAGGTAATTTACTGTCAATGGTCTGCTATTGATGATGGCTGTAGCTTCACACATCAATGTTCGTAGTGATTCGTCGTCAAGCTGTCTGCCGGATTGGTATAGTAGTGTTTCCAGCACACTCCGAATAGAACGTATCTGACGCTCCCAAATTCCCCCCATATGGCTGGCGGAGGGAACGTTGAAGACGAAGCGAATATAATCACATCCTTCATTGAGAAGACAGTCTTTTACCTTTTGATGATCCATCTCAGACCACGCTCTCTTTAGCTCTGCTTCAGCGCCAACGAAGTTCGTCCCTCTATCACATCTTAGCTGTTGAACCGGTCCTCTAAGAGCTGTGAAACGACAAAATGCTTGAAGGAATGAATCTGTAGTCATGCTGTTTAATGTCTCAACATGTACTGCTCTCGAAGCCATACAAGTGAAGAGAAGACCATACCTCTTCATTTCCTTCCTTCCTTCCTTTATTCCAAATGGTCCAAAACAGTCCATTCCGGTGTACGTGAATGGTGCTGTTTCCTTGACTCTGTCGCAGGGTAAATCTGACATTTTCTGGGTTTGGGGAGGGCAGCGTAATTTGTGGCACGTTATACATTTCCTTATTAACTTTGAAACTCGACTACTGCCTCCGAGAACCCAGAACCCTTTCTCTCTGATTTGATTAAGTGTCATTCCTCTACCCTGATGTGCTGTTGATTCATGGCAATGACGAATGATCAGGTCCGTGACATGGTGGCTTTGAGGAAGGATTGCTGGATGTTTCCTTACATAGGATTCGTCACCTCTTCTAATTCGCCCTCCTACTCTTAAGATGTCATCGCTGTCTAAGAAGGCGTCAAGACCATGGAGACGGCTAGTTTTCTTGATTTGACGCTTCTTCTCCCTCTCAGTCAGATTCTGATCCCTCTGGATGGATTTTAGAATTTGAATTTCATCTCCAAAGGCTTCCTTCTGAACGTTCTTCAGAATTTCAAACTCTGCTTGATGAAGATCCTGGACAGTAACACCCATTCGAGTTGTAGATTTATCACCTGCCTTCCCATCACCTTGCTTTTTACTATGATGCTTCAAGCGTGAGATGTAGAGCAGACAATTTGCGACTGCTTTCCTTGCACCGATCCAACTAGAGAAACGATGCAGTCTGTTTACATCGAATCCATCTGTCGTGGATTGGGAGACATGGACTTTGGATTTCTTCACCTCTGGATCATTAGGGAGAACATCAAACTTATATTCATTCTCGTCTCTGGGAATTTCCTTCTCCCACAGCATTTCTGGTCCGTTTAGCCACTTCGAGTTATTCAGCTGATGCACAGTTAGCCCTCTCGATGCTTCGTCAGCAGGGTTGTTTTGTGATTCAATGTACCTCCACTGCGATGGACTTGAATGATCTCGAATCAGCTGAATTCTATTGGCTACAAATATGTGGAAGCGTCTGCTAGTGTTCTTTATGTAGCCGAGTACAACTCTGCTGTCCGTCCAGAATACATGTTCTGCGTTGCTGAATTTGAGCTCTGCATCAAGAAACTTCTTAACCTTCACAGCAACGGTAGCGGCAGTCAGTTCCAGGCGAGGAATAGTTACAGACTTCAAAGGTGCGACTCTGCTCTTTCCGATCACAAGAGTGCAATGTACTTTATCATTGCCGCTGGTTAATCTTAGGTAAGTGCATTGACCATAGCTCAGTGTACTCCCATCGGCAAAGTGATGGAACTGAATAGATTTTAACTCCTTGAAGTCTGTAGGCTTATAGCATCTTTGGATGGAGAGAGCTTCAAGTTGTAAGATGTCCTCTCTCCATTTCTCCCATCTTACTCTTACATCATCTGATAGAGGATCATCCCAATCTGCTGACAGCTTACACAGTGTCTGTAGAATCTGCTTTCCTGTAAGCACAACTGGCGCCAGCAAGCCCAAGGGGTCGTAAATGGACATGATCGTCGAAAGTATCCCTCGTCTAGTAAGGGGCTTGTCCTTGAGTGTTATTCTGAAGTTGAAAGCATCAGATTCAGCACACCACTGTACACCCAGAGCTCTTTCTAGTGGCAGGTCATCATGAAGTAGGTTGATCTCTCTGACAGTCTTTGCTCTGTCTTCCTCTGGAACTGTCTGCAGTATATCTCTAGAGTTAGACACAAGCTTGTGAAGATGGAGGCCTCCCTTCTCACATAACTGCATGGTTCTGGATATGAGATCAATAGCTTGGGGCACTGTCGGCAAAGACTTCAGTCCATCATCTACATAGAATTCTTGATGAATAAAGTCCCTCACATCTTCACCAAACTCAGCAGCATGGTCTGAAGCAGTCTGTCGGAGACCGAAGTTGGCGCATCCTGGTGAGGAGGCTGCCCCAAATAAATGTACTTTCATCCTGAATTCACTTGGTTCTTCATTGAAGCTACCATCCTTCCACCAAAGAAATCTGAGGTAATCTCTGTCGTCCATGTTGACTCTAAACTGGTTAAACATTTCCTGAATGTCGCACATAAATGCGACATGATCCAGTCTGAAGCGACAGAGTACTCCTACTAACTTATTTGTTAAGTCTGGTCCCGTAAGTAGGTGCGAATTCAACGCCTCTCCTCTGCATTTCGCACTACAGTCAAATACGACTCTCAGTTTATTTGGCTGAACTACCCCATGATGTGGGATATACCACACCTTTCCATCTGTGATATGATCTGGTGCTGGTTCTGCATAGCCCTTCTCCAGAAGAGTTTCCATTACCTTCGTGTACTTCTCACGATATTCATCATTCTGCTTGAACTTTCTTCCAAGATGCTCAAGTCTTCCCTTCGCTAGTACTCTGTTATTAGGCAGCTGTGGCTTCTCACCCTTGAATGGCAGGGGCATTTCATAATGTCCGTCATCTGTCTTGTGAATCTTATCTCTCATAATGTTCATAAACTTGACGTCATCTTGTGAGAATGCTACTCCTTCTGCCTGTGTGTCAAGGAAATCGGCTTCCATCAATCTTGTCACTCTTGCAGGGGTGATTTCTTCCTTGACTGATGTGTTATGAGCAAACAACACATCCTTGTTTACTATCTTGAGCTCGGCAGGAATCTCACAGGCTGTCAGTCGATGACTTACACCAACAGGATCATCCTCAGAGTTGTGTTCGATTTCGTTCACAGTCCCAACAATGCTCCATCCCAAGTCCGTCTTGAGGCCATATGGTCCATTGGGCCATTCTTGATCAGGAGGGATGACGTCTCTTGGTATGAGTGCTCTGGCACAGTCGTATCCAATCAACAATCCAACTTCGAAATCTTGTAGAGGCAATACCCAGCTAACAATTGGACGTTCTCTGAACGTTTTAAGTACGTTCCAAGTTCGTTCTATGGACGTTTTGTCAAAACGTTTAGAAAACGTCCTTTTGTGGAAGGTTTTGGACGTTAATAAAACGTTCCAAATGGACGTTTAGAAAACGTTTTCTAAACGTTTAAAAATCCAAAAAGAACCTTTCGAAAATTTATAAGGACCTGTAGAAAACCTTTGGAACCTTATAAAAGTCCAAAAACCTTTTACAACGTTCTGTGGACGTTCTACGGACGTCCAGAAAACCTTTAAAAAAAACCTTTGGAACGTTCCATGGACGTTCTGCGGACGTCCAGAAAACCTTTGGAACGTTCAGAAAACGTTTTAAGAATGTCTATAGGAACATTCTTAAAACGTTTTTAATAGGTTCTACAAACGTCTATAGGAACGTTTGTAGAACCTATTAAAAACTTATGTAAACAATGTAATAGATAAAAATATGTTATTTGCGCCTCAAGCTCGTGGCCAAATTGTGGAATGGCACTTAGGAGTGAAGTTCCTCCAATCAAAATCATGCTTAAAGGGCAGACTTGAGTTGGATTTATTTTGATTTAACAATAAATAATGCTCCAGTAAATTTATATTTTATTGAAAGCATCGTTTGTAATGGTTAGTTATTACTTTATTTGTTATGTTAGTACATACCAATACCGAATTAGTGTTTTTTAATCTTTATGTGTGTTTCTGAACAATATTACAATAAAACGAAACACGAAAACATGAATTTATTACTGCTAAATAGAAAAAAAATCATTAAAAATGTTTATTTCCATATGTATAACGTATTATATGCAAATTACCACTCATTTGCATAAAGTCCTATTTGGACGTTTTAAAAACGTTCAGAAAACGTTCAATAAACGTTCAATAAAATATGTCTCGTTATAAGGTTCCAAATAAAACGTTTTGTGAACGTTTTGATTAAAACGTTCCGTTTTGTAACGTCCAAAGAACGTTTAAAAACGTTCTTTTTGGAACCCTTATTTTTTCACAAATTGAAAGTCCAACTTGGACGTTATATGAACGTTTTCTAAACGTTCATTTCAGACGAGGACCTACGGGACCTGAATAAAACGTTTTTAAAACGTTCTGAAAACGTTTTGTGTTTGCTGGGTAGGCAAGGTGAAAGCTTGGAAAGGTGGGGGATACTTGTCGCCAACTCTGGAGTGGGTATGTGATCATGATTTGCTGGTATGAACTGTCTGGTGTAGGTTGATGGCAAGGCGATCCGATGTTCTCCATCGAGTGACCGGATAGTAAGACCCTCAATGCGTTCACTCGGTACTCTTTCATCCATAGCCGACATCGTTGAAAGAAGGAGTCTTACTGGAATTCCATGCAAATTCATTTCATTCTTGGTTTTCTCTAGCAGGAAAGTGGTGTCAGATTGAGTGTCAAGTAATGCATAGACCATTCGCTCATCTGATTTGGTTGAGTGAGAGAGCAAGACAGGAACTATCATTGTGCTCTTCGTTATGGTCAATCCAGTGTTGGGTTGCTGGCTAAAGGAAGCATGAGACCATGATGACTGAGTTGCATCGAATCTGGCATCTACATCCTGTTCCTTTTGTGGTTCTGGTCTTCTCCTATCTTCATGGAGAAGAGATGGATGGCGGCCTTTACAAATGTCACAGGTACTTCTTCTTCGGCAATTCTTAGACATGTGACCCGACTTTAGGCAGCCATAACATAGACCTTTCTCCCTCACATGTCTTTTACGATCCGCCATGTTCTTTGATGCAAACTGAGTACAGTCTTGTAGGACGTGATCCTTCTTGCAGCATGAACAAGAACGTGGCTTGAACTTCTTCTCTCTTTCTTTGCTGCCTTGGTTGTGATACGTCACATTGGTCGTGAGGGTTCTGACATCTGATATGGGCTTCGTCCTGTTAGATCGTCCATCAGCTTGGCCATAGAGGGTAGTAACGGGATAGCATGCTACCTTAGCTTCTGAGTCGATGAATTTAGCAAATACCAGAAAGGGAGGGAACTGTCCATGTGCATCTCTCCAATCGATGACCTTACGCGACCATCGTGCAATAAGCCAATCTGGTAGTTTGAACAGTATCTTTTGATTCTCTCTTTCGTCATTTAACTGGTGCAGATTACCAATCTTATCCATAGCACTAACACACTGAAAAAGAAAATCAGAAAGATTCCTCAGGCCTATGGCATCCTTGGTTGCAATCTTCGGCCACTTCTCCAATTTGTCCCGAAAAGCATTAGATATGACAAAAGGGTCCCCATATCTATGCTCTATGGCTGTCATTGCTTCTACGTACGCTTGGTCGTCCCCAACGAGAGCGTAGCCTCTAACGAGTTCCAGTGGTTGGTGTCTCAAATATTTTTGTAAATAAAAGAAACGGTCCATTGGTTGAATACCACTCTGTTGGATTAGAATGTCGAAGGCATGTTTCCACGCGGGAAATGATAAAGGGTCACCTGTGAATGGAGTAGGTTCAGGCAATGGCAGCCTGGTCATTCTCATTTGTTGCATTACAATTTGCATTGTGTCAACTTGAATATTTGCATCGGGTTGTACTGTTTCAGCTTCTTCCCCATTTTGGTCTACCCAATCTTGGCAATCTTGCTGCTTTGGTGACTTCTGAGACTGCTTTGGTGACTTCTGAGACTTCTTAGACCCCTTTGATGAAGTCCGTGATGAGGGAGTGTCCACCTTTAGAGCAATCAAGACCTCAAGAGTTTGTTTCATCAGGCTGCTGTGCTCTTCCTCTACGTCATCTAGTTTACTGACACTGTCGTCATCAATCTTAGCAGTGGCACGAAGTGCTGTCAATACTTCTTGTGTCAGTATCAACTTGTCTACATTGCTTTGCAGACTATCTCTGGTTTCTCGAATAGTTGAGGTAGGACTCTCATTACCCAGCACCACTCGTAGCTTATTTGCTGTTCGCTTCCAAGACCTTATGAGGCTCTCAAACTCCTTGGACTTGATGTCGACTTGATATACAATGTAGAAGTCCCCTTTCTGTCACTCTAGGCTCACGATGTGGTCTACCTTCATCGTCATCCCCAGACATGATGACACTGTTGCCATGGAGACGTCTAGACGTGCAAAGAAGTTTTTACTGTAGCTGAAGCATGTCTAAATAAAGGCAAATTGGTCGTTTCTTGTAGTTTCCAACTGTCTTTAATTCTTTCATCTTTCGATACTCCATATATGCTCCGTAAAAACTGTAAACAAATGAAACAGATTGAACGAATCATAAATCAACTGTTCAGAAATATGCATGTTTAGAAACATAATAACTGTTGCAGAAAATATGCATCTTATATTGTCTATTTTACCCTATTTTTAATCTCAACTTTATATACTTTCACTATAATATCATGCATTCATTGTTCTACCTTTTCATTTGTTACATCATACTACATCATGTTTTACTGCAAATTAACTACGTAAATTATTTGTGACCATAAAAACATAACTCTAATCTTTGTGATCAAAGTTCAATTCTATATGTTATCTGTCATTATTCAACTAAGTTAGACTTATGACAAACAACATTTGCACTTCTTATAAATCGTTTGTCCATAATAATAATTTGTCTCGTCTTAATTATAGATTTTCATATGTAAGCCTTCTAAGTACCTTAATACAAAAGGAATTATTCAATTTTATACTAGCTGTATCAATCTTGCAAAAACCCTCTCAGTTTTATCATAGTTTGCACTCAATTACCCATATAAGTACATTAACCTAACCGAAATAAACGTTTGTTTACATTCTTTGATTCGTGTACCTTTCATTCATGTGACGTAATCTACATGCGTGTACATAACATTTGGTATGCGAAACATCGCCTCGACTAAGTAATGTACATCGCAATTACACAGTGAGCTATATGCGTATTGAAATGCACTTATTCATAGAATATCTGATCACTGCATCATTTATACGAAACTCTTATTACATTAAATCATTACGTACCTTCTTTCTGCCTTCTTAAGTGTAAGTTTTTGGCATGTTACACAAGGATGTCTCCAAATTAAACAGATTTCATCCTCTGGAAATCAAAAACGGTGCCATTTCTCCATAGCAAATTTAGTAGCCTGTAGATGGCGCTAAACAGAATCGTAATCCACGTCACAACTCATATGATATGCATTACGGTAAGATACACTTACTCCTTCGCCATTTTTCATCCGATATTTCCGATTTCTGTTTGCTTTTAGTGTGATAGCACTAGTGCAGGACTAACAAAACTTCTTCACGGAATTTTGACTTTTGACCCCTTTGAACCTTGACCTTTGATTCTTATTGACCTATATTGTTTAATTGCCTAAAAAATGCTTTACTCCTTCGCCATTTTTCATCGATTCGATTCCGTTTTGCATTATGTGATAGCACTAGTGTGGACTACAAAACTTCTTCGCGGGAAAATTTTGACTTTTGACCCCTTTGACTTTGACCTTGACTTTATTTATATTGTACATTGGCTACAAAAATGCTACTCCTTCACCATTTTTCATCCGATTTTCGATTCCGCTTGCTTTATGTGATAGCACTAAGGTGAGTGACTACAAAACTTCTTCCAGAATTTTGACCTTGTGACCCCTTGACCTGTTTGAACTTGATGTTTTGACCTATTATGTTAATTGGCTAAAACATAGCTACGTCCTTTCGGCCATTTTTCAATCCGATTTCGATGTCCGTCGTTCGCTCTATGATAGATAGCACTATGTGCAGGACTACCAAAACTGTCTTCACGGAAATTTGACCTTTGACCTTTTGACCTTTTGATCCTTGATTTTATACTTATATTGTACATTCGCTACAAATCGCTACTTTCCCCATTTTTCATCCCCAATTTGATTCGCTTGCTTTATGTGATAGCACTAGGTCATGGCTACAAAAACCTCTTCACAGATTTTGACTTTGACCTTTGGACCTGTATTTTGACCCCTATATTGTTAATTTTGCGCTTACCAATCCTACTCTCTTCGCCATTTTCATCCGATTTCGATTCCGTTGTTGCTTTATCGTAATAGCACATAGCTGAGGACTACAAATTTTCTTTACAGAATTTTGACTTTTGACCCTCTTTGACCTTTGACCTGACTTGACCTATAATTGTACATTGGGCTCAAATGCTACTTTCTTCGCCACATTTATACCTGGTTCTCGAATTTCCTATTGCCTTATTTGTGGAAGCACTAATCGTCGTAATCATGGGAATTAACTTAATCGCGCGGGGACTTATATTGCGCATCGCGTAATTTACTAATTCCACTTGTTATTATTATTATTATTATTATGACTGGCGTGCGCACATATGTAACGCGCGGCGCATGCGCACTGCTTCCAAAGGGGTTGATGCTGAAGATCTCACGGCCAAGTCCACTCTCTGAACTTGGCATCTGCTGTGTATGTGAGAGATGATGATGCGAATCCACTGCCTGTTTTTCAAAATTGTCCCTAAGCTGTGATCAAGTCTCAAGAGCATTGAGGGCGACTCGGGTTGGATTGCTGAGTTGTCACCCTGCTGTGACTGGTGAGCAGATATATGTTAAGAGGGCATAAACGTGATTGAGGAAACCACTATTCAATTTGTAGGGCAAGTCAAGATAATGCGCATATTGTGTATGGGACATTCAGAGCCTTTTACCCTCTATAAAATCTTTTTGAAGGTTAAGGGTACTATTTTTGCTCATCCTCATGATAGGTATCCAAGAGAGTAATACACTGATGGGAGATGACGACATATGACCTTTGATGCAATAGCATGAAAAGTAGTGCGTTGCGTATGAGACAAGAAGAATTCAAGTTTTTAAAGAAAAATTTTCAACTCCAAAACTCTCTGAAAGTATTTCCACTGATGTATTGAAGTTTGGTGTGATGAAAGATCCAGCCCTCTAGTTTACTTCTGTAAAGTTTGGAGTCATAATGATTGTCACTTTTTGTGTAAGCCTTTGTTAAAGTTGGAGAGGACGTGTTACGTATGGGACAGTTACATATGGGACAGTTTGTCCCCATAGAGAATGCACACAATTTGATCAAAATTTCTAAAATCAATTTTTTTTTTTAAGATATGGAAATAGCAAATATATTTCTCCATTATTACCAAATTTTTTGGTTTAATTCTTTTCATGGACCAAGTACATGTATCATGGCAAAGCAAACTTTATACAGAAAATGTGAATAAATCACTTTTTGGAGCACTCTTAATTTTTTTTTCTGACATTCACTTTGTACACAAACTTCCCCATTGACATTGTGCACAAATGTCCCACACGTAACACATTTTCCCATACGTAACAATATTTTAATTAACTTTATTAAAAAAGTTAATTCAATTTTCAAAACTTATAATGGTAGGCCTATTATACTGTCACACTGAACAAATTAGAACTTCCAGAGTTGCAACAATTAAGGCGTTGTATTCTGGGAAATGACTTAGCAAAATGTCCTCAATTTTTTACGTATGTGACATTTCATGCTTGGACACGAGCTAATTTGCATATTTAATTTGAATTCGACAATTTCTTTTCACAAAAAAAAATTTGGATGATAAGGGGTCCATGTCCCACCCATGATTGAATTTCACCAATTTTGTTTTGATTTTCTATGAATTTTTATAAATGTCCCATTCGTAACATATGTATACCAATTATGCAAATTAGATGCCCATAATTTGCATAAATTTGCATATTAACAAATTTTTCTTAATGAAATTCCGAGGTTTGGCATTTGGGCTTTCATATTCTACCAAAACCTCCTTCATAAGACAAAGATGAATTTTTGTCTTTTCAGGGGACAATATCTTGGACTTGCCCTTTAACTCTTTCAATGCGTACCTCGCACCGATGCACACACGGTGCCGCACGAACTTCGCATTTCACAAAGAAAAGAAAAGAAAAGAAAAGAAAATAATTCAGCACAGAAGGGGTTCATGGCCCAGTGCACAAAGAGTTAATAGACAGAACATGATCATCCTGATGCGATACTGTGGTTGTAAGGAAAGCGAACCTGTTCCGTAAAATTAATTTATATATTTGGGATATTTTAGCAATTTTTAATCTTTAAATTTCGTGTTTAGTTTTTCCTTTCCATTTTCTTCTTGTCATATTGTATAATATTGTGCTATGACTTTATGATTTGCAGTCTAAACCCCAACCAATCAACTAAGATGCCTGTGAGTCTTACTGAATGGAGAGTCAGGATCGGAAGATTCATCCAAAACCCTCCTGATATCAACAAGCAGGAAATGATCCAAAGATTCCTGGAAAAATGGAAAGCAAAGACGTCCAAGACAGCTGCGAGTCAACAGCAATCAACATGTCGGTCATCAACACAGACAACATGTCAACAAGGAACACCCAGCTGTACTCCAGAGACCAACCCTGTACCAACATGTCAGCCATCAAGCCAAACATCATGCCAACCAGAAACACCCAGCTGTACTCCAGAGACCAACCATGTACCAACATGTCAGCCATCGAGCCAAACATCATGTCAACAAGGAACACCCAGCTCTACTCCAGAGACCAACCCTGTACCAACATGTCAACCATCAAGCCAAACATCATGTCAACAAGGAACACCCAGCTGTACTCCAGAGACCAACCCTGTACCAACATGTCAGCCATCAAGCCAAATATCATGTCAACAAGGAACACCCAGCCATACTCCAGACACCAACCCTGTACCACACTCAACTGGAAGACAAGTCCTATTCACACTTGTGATGTTGATGAAGACCTGTTTTCAAGGGTTTAGAAAGCTGTGTATGATGATGATCCTTGACCAGAATGACAGCCTACAAGATAAGGTAAGATACTCTTAACAAATATTTTGAGAAAGTCATTCCTTGTTTTGAATTTGAGTAGTGTACAAGTCTGGAAGAATTGCTGGAGTGTGTAACATGTATTCCTATAGGGTGTTTCATTAATATTTTAAATTAATTTTAAATCAGTTTTAAATTGATTTTAAATATTGAAGAAACACCCCTCATTAAAGATTACTATGGATTATGTTCCTGTTAATGAATTAAGGGCCTGTCCCACAGAAGGCGATTGTTGTGGCGACAACCTATGCATGTTAGAACCTGCCAGAATCGTGTCAGAATCGTATGTGACCGAAGATCATATACTTATATATACAACTCTGTCTACAATAGGCTACGACAACGATTTGCTTCCAAGCAAACAATAGACTTACAATAGCTTGTATCCGATAATACAATAGCCTCGACCTTCGCGCATATCGCGGCTCGACTTCTCTTGTCGCAGCTTAAAATCAACCAAAATATAAACTTGCGCACTGTGGCGATCCTTGCGACCGACACAGGTGATCGAGTGTTTTCTACCTGATGGAGGCCTGTCGCATTTAGGTTCATGATAATCCTCTCAGTCGCGCATCATAATTTGGGTCGTGAGTGATTTTTGAAATTTCAAAAATTAGCGACAGTACAGTATCTAAATGGGAGACCGATCCTGATTTTGGTGAATATAGGTGGCGACAAAGGCCGTAGCGGCTTAAATTTCACTGGCCATTAGGTTCAGCGATGCGTGCGACGTACGCAGGAGCGCGCCAACCTACAACTGGCCGCCGTTCTAAACAAGTTCTATCTGGCGACAATCTACGATAGCACCTTGTCGCGACAAGAGAAGACGGGCTACGGTCATTGAAATCAACCAAACTGACGCCGGCTATTGTTTAACTTGTTGAGAAACCAGCAGTGAACAAAATTTTGCTTCGTATTTGTTGGCGACAGACGCGATAATTCACGATCTTATAGGCGATTGGGCATGGTGGCGATGGGTATAATGGGTACTAAAAAAGTAGTTCATAGGTTGTCGCCACAACGATCGCCTTCTGTGGGACAGGCCCTTTAAACCAACGAATAAACAAAAACTCAGTATAAAAGATTTTTGCTATTCCTATATACATTGTAACTTGTAATTTAATATGTTGCATGGATGTGAAGGTCAATTTAGTTGACTTCTGTCATGGTTAATTTGATTCTTTTATCCTAGGAGTTTCTGTCTTATTAATTTGCTTTTACAAATAAAATAGGAACCAATAAATTACATTGTATATTTTCTTTTTAATATCATTGTTGATTTTAGGTATTCTCACCAAAATCTTCATTCAAACAAGGATTGCGTATCTACCAACAGCTAACATCTTGTGTTGGATTCTGTGTTTTCTATCTCTCACTGATTCTACTGATAAGAGCTGGCGATATAGAAACTAACCCAGGTCCTGAAAGGTAAATATAGATTTCATATGTTTCTCTGTCTGATATCTTGTATTGGATATGTATTTGCTATCTGTCATTTCTGGTAAGATCTGTTAATTAATGAAAATAAATTATGATATAATAATTAGTGGAAATAAATTGATTTAGTATATAGTGTCATACTCACACTCTCTCATTGCACAAAATGATTTATTATCTTTTGCAGCAATTTATAAATGAAAGCAATTTGCCACTATTAAACACAGGGATAGAAATGCATAGGCCTGTTTAAAGATGTTCTAGCTTGTAGGATTGGGAATTATCAATATACAAATTATTGTACCAATTAATAAATTACTATTGTTTTGATACTTCTCAATTGACAATTTATATGCAGCACTCGATCTTATGTCAAATGTTTAACCCTATATAAAAAAAAAAAAATTCAAAGTAACAAAATTACTACAGTTAATGTTTGGTTTTATTGAGATTATGTGGTACAATAATTTTTCCCTTATTGAGTAGATTGGAATTACTGATTCCATGTGTATAATTTTTTTTTTATTGCAGTACTATCAGTGAAATGGAGTTCATAAAGCTTGCTAAGGCTATCCCTATATCTAACTACGCAGAGATAGGGGTAGCACTTGAGATCCCTTATACACAGACACAAGCCATCCTAGCTCAACATTTGAATAACTACACCAATGCACTTCAAGATATCTTCATGAAATGGAACATCAAACAACTTCCAGACATAAACAAAAGAGAGGTTTTGGCTGAAAAACTCCAAGAGATTGACCTCGGTGATCTATCTAACAGATTACGCAATGGAAGTCTCATTCCAAACAACGCAGGTAAGTGCATATGATTTTTACTACACCTGCAAAAACATGGAATGAAAACGAGGCATAAAGTCATTTCATCTGCAGTCTGATACAGCTAACATCTCTTTGACTTTAGGAGAAATCTTACTTAATATGCTATATTGTGTAAATTATGTTTGGGTATAAAACTCACATGTTGCTTAGACTGGTCTAAATGAATTATTTTGACTTGAGTGATTATTAGACTTATAAATGTAGAAAGATGACTATGCTAAGTTGAATGTATCTGCTGTTTGCAGTTTTGGTTTAATACGGGGGCTGCAACCCCCTACTTTTTTCAGGAAATGTGTACAAAATCATAAAAATTACCATAGATTTTTAAGGCTGGTCAGCCCCCCCCCCCCCACACACATACTTTCGGCTCAGCCCCTCCACTTTTAAAAATGCTCCTTGGCTCCTGTCGTATACAAATTAAAATTTATTCATTCTGAATATGATTTGGGCTTGAGGACAGCTACAACTAATTTCTCTATTAGACATGTATGATAATATTACAATTTTAGTTGTACATAGGTAAAAAAATGTCAAATATCAAGGGTAACAGATTAACTTATGCAAATTATTTGGGTTTTTTAGGTGTGGGCATGCAGAACATACATTGACATGTTTCTTGTTCAGCTCATGAATCATTAGTGTCATAAATATTTTCATATCATTTTAGGAGCAGCATCCAGACCACAAACGCAACCTCTTCAAGCTGAATCTCAAACCAAACATCTTTCTCCTGAACTGATTGAGCGATGTGCTAGAGAATTCAAGTCCAAATACCGATCTACTCTCTGCAAGATTAGAACTAATCCTCTTGATCCTGCCTCACGAGTGCAGTTTGAAGACATGTATACCAATCTGGTCTTACTAGAAGAACATGGAAGATGCAAGCAGCTCCTAGATTACAATGATATCCTTGATCTTAGAGTCAATGGAGAGTTCCCAAATCGGATTATGGTTCAGGGAGAGGCAGGAGCTGGGAAGACAACACTCTGTGCTAAGATCGCCTGGGACTGGGTTCAAGAGAGGTATTTCAGTCACTTCACATGGGTCTTAATTATACCTCTCCGTGATTCCAAGAAGTACACAATTGGTGAGATTGCAAAATCTTACCTTGCCAAGAATAACCCAGCAACAGTCTCTCAGATTGCAGAGTTCATCCGTACAAATCAAGACAGAGTGTTCATTGCCTTTGATGGGTTAGATGAATTCAGTGGCAAAGTCACAAAGCAAGGCATACATGTAGATAGTTCACAGACAGAAAGCTACCAGTCACAGTCTACTGACCAAGCACAGGCAACAAACAAACCTCAATCGGCACAGGCAACAAACAAACCTCAATCGGCACAGGGAAGATCTGAATCCACAGAGGTATGTTTCAGTCATTCAGAGAAAGATGGAATCAGCCTTACAGACATACTTAGTTCAGATGAACTGGACTCTTGCCCAGTCATAGTTACTACTCGCCCATGGAGAGCAATAGAGATCAGATCAGATGATAAATTATCAGAGTTGTACACATTCATTCATGTTGAAGGTTTCAGCAAAGAGAATTTATCAGTTTACATTCACAAGTACTTTCCAAATGATGCTGATAGAGCTAATCAACTCATTCAGTTCACTGATGAAAATGATGTCATATCAGAAAACATGGCTCATTACCCTATCTATGTATCCATGTTGTGTCTTATGTGGAAAGAGCTCAGTGAACAGAAACTGAAGGAGATTAAATCACTTCAGACCTTTTCACAGATTTTTCAAGAAATGTTTATATTTCTCAAGGAACACTATAGTCAGAAAATCATCAGGAAAGTAGGAGGTCCAGAATTGATTGCTAAACTTACAGAAATAAACAAATGCCTTGAACCAGTTGCCAAACTTGCATTCAATGGCCTCCTTAGAAATACCCTGGTTTTCAGTGAAGATAATTTCCAAATGTGCCGAGAATCTTTGAAGACTGCTTGCAAAGTTGGGATTTTGTCTCAGGAGGACAGAATTACCTCTGTTATAGACATACATGACAATAATGATACTCTTGTGCATTTGCCAGTCTTTTTCCCACACAAACTGTTCCAGGAGTATATGGCTGGAGTCTATCTCGCTTCCCTGTATGAATCAGATCAACATGAATTCAACACAATGATGGAACGAGAAGTTCTACCGAGGAAGGAAGAATTTAGATATCTCTTGTACTTCACTGTGTCTCAAAACAAAACCATTGCAAACCATGTGATGACATGCATGGTTCAGGCCTATATTGAGAGAGAGGAGGAGGATTATGAGAATGAGGATGATATGATACACCAGGGTAATCAGAGGGAGGAGATGGAGAGGGATTTCTTTGTTGATGTAGCCTTTGAGAGTCAGGAACCAGAGGTAGCAGACTTAATAAGGGACAGTGTTTCAGCACAGGAGCTGAGCATAATGCGTAGCACGACAGCACACACTGTAGCAGGTTATGCATTCACTAGAATGCATGTGGTGAGTATTTTGCATGAACAATTTGAAACAAATATAGCGAATCAATTTTTCCTTCTCTTCAAGTTATTTGTTTTCATTGAATACTGGCTTTGATGAGTTAATTCAATATGAATGATTCTTTTTAAATCATATTTCATTAAGTGTGTTATAGCTGGATGCATTACCTGATGAGCACTGAGAGCTAAATGATATAGTAACAAGACATATTAAATCATAACCTGGGTGTGTTTCACAAAGAGTTAAGTACATGTAGACTTGAAATCGCACTAAACCTTTCTGCACATCCTGTATCATAACGTGCAATCTAATTGACAGACTTCTCAATGGTGCACATCTCCTGAGCATGATCTGACCTATGTGATGAGTAGTATACCACATGCAGGGGATTTAAGCACGTTTTTAAGTCTACTTAAGTCTTTGTGAACTTAAGTCTTTGTGGATTTAAGCATGATTTTTAAGTCTACTTAAGTCTTTGTGAAACACCCCCGGGCTACCATGTCTAAGGTGCTGAAGCTTACTTCCCACCAAATATAAACATCCCTCCTCGGCACGGATTTAAACTACATAAACCTGTAATGTAGTCTGGTGACTCTATTCGCTAGAACAAGGTAGCTCTGCATATAGTAAGCCTGTCATCCATGTCCTGCTTTTCATTAACATGCATTATGAACTCTATGTTTAATTTTTTAATTTTTTTTATATAACAAGGGTGACCTGTTCATTGATTAAGAAAACTGTTTTTATTCGCCATCAAGCACATACTTAGTAACCCTTGCATCGATAATATCATAAAGTGGCTGTGTTTTGGCTTCATGCTAATATCACTCAAATTTTACCAAATTTATATTAATAACCCAAATTTGGCAGAGAAACTATTTTCCCCATAATAAACCAACAACAAAATCTGAAATTTCCCATCAACTTTGTACTGGAGGCGCCCTTTCCGGCATCACCCCTAACTTAGAAGATTGCAACACTGCCAGAGTGTTATTTACAATTAAAACAACGAAACTTCACAGGGAGTTAGCACATTAACTGAGCTTCACAATGATACCAAACTTGTTATCAAAACTTTATCATTTTGTGAAGAAGTAACAGATTAGTGCTGAAAAAAAGCAAAAAAGCATGGTAGATATAAGTACAAAGACTTTTCATTAATAGTGACACATATAAACACATTTTTACATTTCACTGTAACTGCAAAAGAAGCATATGGTTTAACAAAATCAAATAATGTACAACAATGCAATCACTGCAGGCTATACATGTGTATAAATTGATGAGGATACTAATGTAATTTATTTTTGTATATTTTATATTCCAGTTGCAAAGGTACATGTATACAATGATCGATTATAATTTGTGAGTTATGAAGTTGAGAATCAATTGTACAAAACTATCTAAAATTTGGAGTTTAGACATTTATCAGATAAACATTAATTGTGACCAGTCACTAAATATTCAATTATACAACAGATGGAGCACTTGACATGAGAAGCAGATTTTTTTCTGTGCAATGTAAGATCTCATTGATATCTCCTCTTCTCACATGGTATTACATTTGGTAATACTTATAGTAAACTGGAAGTGTTTGATATCACTGAAAAGCTTGAATCAGGAGGAATATAAAACCAAAACACATTCAGTTGTCTTTTTTGGTGGTTTTGAGATGACAAGTCATATTTTCACAGCTACATACAGGACGATTACTGTCATTCCAGTATTATATTTTTTTTTTTCATATTACATGTGCTTTAAATGAACATCTTAACAACATTGCATGTTCTCTTAATTTTATTTAGGATAATCTCATTATTGAGAGGGAGTGTGGACCTACAATGTCAGTTGATGTGGCTGAAATGATATGCTCCATACCATCTTTGAAGGAGGCTCATCTAAATGATTCATCCTTCCATAGTGATTTCTTTACAACACTTGCAGAAAAGGGTAGAGGATCAAAGGTGAGTAAGATTAGAATGGTTCTCACTTATTTTGAATCTTAATGTTGGTGGCAAAATCTAAAAGCCACCACACACTAAACAACTTTTGGTCATACATGTACAATGTAGGACTACCCAATATTTAAGCTGCAATACAAGCGCATATATTACATGCACTAGCTGTTTTACTTTGGATCCTAAGCTGGTTCTAGTTCAATAAAGAGGTAGTAGAATTAAAGAATATAATTCAAGTAGGTAGAATTAGACACTAATTCTTTTATCACCCTGTTCATATTCGCATGTATATGAAGTCATCTGGAGTCTTTGATAATGAAATGTCTCTTTGAGGGTCTTTTTTAGTGTTAAATTGAGTAAATAAGTTATGATTGCTTATGACTGTAAGAGAACTACTTTTATAATACACTTACATTACAGGTCTAAATACTGAAGCTCGTGAAAGTCACCTGTCTAACACCAGCCTGACCTGGTTCATTCATACACAGTACATGTACAATGTATGTAACATTTACATGTGGATGTATGATATCTACATTTATAATCCAATTACATTGCAGGTCAAATCACTGATTCTCTCTAAAATCACCTGTCAAACACCAGCTGCATCACATCACCTAGCTGAAGCAGTGTGTGTTATGCCTCACCTGAATGACCTGATACTGCATGACATGGATCTCAATGAGGAGTTCTGCTCTTCATTGAGATCAAATGCTTCATCCTTACAGGTATGTGACTAATTCATGGCAATGACGAGGTCAATATAAAGTATGATATTGACATGGAGTTTGAATTTACACATCCATTATCCTATCTTCTTGCCCTTAAAAAAAACGATAATCCCCTTAATATAATTCTTGTATACTGGGTGAATCCGAATATGAATTTACAGACTGAGACATCATGTCAGTATTAAAGGAAAAGTATACTACAAAAATGTGTAAAACACAAATCCATTATTTAAATAGATTGTATGATTACTTTTTACACAATGACATAATGAATCCTGCACTTAGGTCTACACCTCTGTTGTATTGCATTTTCTTTGAAACACATACATGTATGCATGCACCTGCAGTGTATAACTCACAAGTAGTATAAGTGGATTAGAGAATTACATGTACACACTATTAACAAAATAATGTACATGTACATTTAAAGTGCACACATACAAGTTAAGAAACATGTGTGATTTACACTGTAATAAATTTATGTGCATTATTCAAAATTGATTTTCATCACATTGTAAGTAAGTTTTACACATTGTAAATGCAGTTAATGCTATTTTAGTCTATACTTGTGCAACAATAAGAGTTCCAAACACATGAATTCCAAAATTTGAAAAATAGGAAAATTCTAACCAATGTTTGATCAAAATTGCTTGAAATTACATGAGGAAGAGAATACATTGTAATAAATGATTAATTCATCTTTGTCATGAATTCAGAAGTACAATACATTAAATCAGTATTTAAATTAGGAATTCTTAGGTCCATTCATATGACCCATTTACCTGTGAATGTTTGATATCTACATTTATAATCCACTTTAATTGTAGGTCCAAAAACTGCTGCTCTGGAGTGTCACCTTACCAACACCAGCTTCATCACATCACCTCATAGAAGCATTGTGTGTCATGCCTCATCTGACTCACCTGACACTGCTTAGAATGGATCTCAATGAGGATTTCGGCTCTTTATTGAGATCAAAGGCTTCATCCTTACAGGTATGTGAGTACTGTGTGGCAATGAAGAGGTCTATATAAAGTATGATATTGACATGGAGTTTGAATTTACACATCCATTATCCTATCTTCTTGCCCTTAAAAACGCTAATCCCCTTAATACAATTGACGTATACTGGGTGAATCCAAATTTGAATTTACAGCCTGAGACATCATGTCAGTATTAAAGGAAAAGTATACTACAAAAATGTGTAAAACACAAATCCATTATTTAAATAAATTGTATGATTACTTTTTACACAATGACATAATGAATCCTGCACTTAGGTCTACACCTCTGTTGCATTGCATTTTCTTTGAAACACGTACATGTATACATGCACCTGCAGTGTATAACTCACAAGTAGTATAAGTGGATTAGAGAATTACATGTACACACTATTAACAAAATAATGTACATGTACATTTAAAGTGCACACATACAAGTTAAGAAACATGTGTGATTTACACTGTGATAAATTTATGTGCATTATTCAAAATTGATTTTCATCACATTGTAAGTAAGTTTTACACATTGTAAATGCAGTTAATGCTATTTTAGTCTATACTTGTGCAACAATAAGAGTTCCAAACACATGAATTCCAAAATTTGAAAAATAGGAAAATTCTAACCAATGTTTGATCAAAATTGCTTGAAATTACATGAGGAAGAGAATACATTGTAATAAATGATAGATAAATTCATCTTTGTCATGAATTCAGAAGTACAATGCATTAAATCAGTAAATTAAGAATTCTTAGGTCCATTCATATGACCCATTTACATGTGAATGTATGATATCTACATTTATAATCCACTAACAATGCAGGTCAAATCACTGGGTCTCTGGAATGTCACCTGTCAAACACCTGCTGCATCACATCACCTGGCTGAAGCACTGTGTGTTATGCCTCACCTGAATGACCTGACACTGCATGACATGGATCTCAATGAGGAGTTCTGCTCTTCATTGAGATCAAATGCTTCATCCTTACAGGTATGTGACTAATTCTTGACAATCGACAAGAGTCATATAAAAGTATGATATTGACATGGAGTTTGGAATTTACACATCCATTATCTAATTCTTCTTGCCTTAAAAAATGATAATCCCTTAATAATAATTGACTGGTATACTGGGTGAATCCGAATTGAATTTATAGACAGAGCCATCATGTCCAGTATAAAGGAAAAATATACTACAAAATGTGGCAAAACACAATCCATTATTTAGATATAAATGTATAATTATTTTTACACAAAGAATAGTGAATCCTGCACTTAGTCTACACATCTGTTGTATTGCATTTTCTTTGAAACACCTGTTGCATGGACATGTAGTGTATAACTCAAAAGTGTAATGGATTGAGACAGTTACATGTACATGAACACACTATTAACAAAAATTATGTACATGTACAGTTAAAGTGCACACATACAAGTTAAGAAATTATGGTGATTTAACACTATGATAAATTTGTGTGCATTATTCAACTTAATTGTTCATCACATTGTAAGTAAGTTTTACACATTGTAAATGCAGTTAATGCTATTTTTTAGTTTATACTTGGGCAAGAATAAGAGTTCCAAACAATGCATTCCAAAATTTGAAAACTAGGAAATTCTTTCCATACGTTGATCAGAAATTGCTTGAAATGACATGAGGAAGAGAATACATTGTAATAAATGATAAATTCATCTTTGTCATGAATTCAGAAGTACAATGCATGAAATCAGTATTTAAATTAGGAATTCTTAGGTCCATTCATATGACCCATTTACATGTGAATGTATGATATCTACATTAATAATCCACTAACAATGCAGGTTCAAGCACTGACATTCTGGGATGCCACCTTTCCAACACCAGCTGCATCACATCACCTAGCTGAAGCAGTGTGTGTTATGCCTCACCTGAATGACCTGAAACTGCGTGACATGGATCTCAATGAGGAGTTCTGCTCTTCATTGAGATCAAATGCTTCATCCTTACACGTATGTGACTAATTCTTGACAATGACAAGGTCAATATAAAGTATGATATTGACATGGAGTTTGAATTTACACATCCATTATCCTATCTTCTTGCCCTTAACCCTAAAAAGGCCGGGTTATTTTTGCCATCTCACAGCCAAGGGGGGGCTGATTAGGCCCCCCCTTCAGATCTCGGCCGCCGATCGCGCGATCGCCGCGAAAATTTGCACAATTGTAGTGTGCGATGTAATCTACAAGACTGTATAGTTCGTTTTTCCAAAATAATGTCTTTTTAATTTATATTAATTAATTATGCTAATTTATGCATGAAATCATACTTTATGCTCTAAATCATTAAATAAGGCTCCTAGAATGCTAATTCTTGGTGTAATTATTCTTTGTAGCATTCCTAACAATTGTACATGAAAAAAATTCCGGTATCTAATTCCATTTCTTATGTAGTTTATTGTTTTGGGAATTTCTTATGTATTTCTTTGTTTTTCGACTGGTGTATTTTATTGTCTTTTTGTTTGGAATACCTTGGTCATTGATTATCTCTTTAATGATTAGAGCAATATCAACTAAAATAATGGCTAATAACCATATTTTAAATACAGAAATGTGATTTTAGCATGAAAAGCCATTTCCCATATGTTTTGTACACAAATACAGAAAATCTCTGGTTTTTGAGTCTGCACTGCATTACATAATGTTGCGCAACTTCCGAACCGTACGCTCAATTTTTTTCAAAATAGTTTTAAAAGTTGCGTAAGATGTAAGAGAAAAAAGTCATAAATGCGCGCAGCGCGAAATTTTTTTTCAGCGACATGACTGCGCGAAATGTCGAGGGGGGGGCTGATTAGGCCCCCCCCCCCCCCCCCCCCCCCGGCCCTTTTAGGGTTAAAAAAAGGATACTCCCCTTAATATAATTCTTGTATACTGGGTGAATCCGAATATGAATTTATAGACAGAGACATCATGTCAGTATTATAGAAAAAGTATACTACAAAAATGTGTAAAACACAATCCATTATTTAAATAAAATGTATAATTACTTTTTACACGAAGATATATTGAATCCTGCACTTAGGCCTACACATTTGTTGTATTGCATTTTCTTTGAAACACATACATGTATGCATGCACATGCAGTGTATAACTCAAAAGTAGTATAAATGGATTAGAGAGCTTTCTCTCTGTACACTCTGTTTAACAAAAATTATGTACATGTACATTTAGAGTGCACACATACAAGTTAAGAATTATGCGTGATTTACACTATGATAAATTTGTGTGCTTCATTCAAACTTGATTGTCATCGCATTATAAGTATTAAGTTTTACACATTGTAAATGCAGTTAATGCTATTTTAGTCTATACTTGGGCAAGAATAAGAGTTCCAAACAAATGCATTCCAAAATTTGAAAACTAGGAAAATTCTTCCGTTTGATCAAAATTGCTTGAAATGACATGAGGAAGAGAATACATTGTAATAAATGATAAATTCATCTTTGTCATGAATTCAGAAGTACAATGCATGAAATCAGTATTTAAATTAGGAATTCTTAGGTCCATTCATATGACCCATTTACATGTGAATGTATGATATCTACATTAATAATCCACTAACAATGCAGGTTCAAGCACTGACATTCTGGGATGCCACCTTTCCAACACCAGCTGCATCACATCACCTAGCTGAAGCAGTGTGTGTTATGCCTCACCTGAATGACCTGAAACTGCGTGACATGCATCTCAATGAGGAGTTCTGCTCTTCATTGAGATCAAATGCTTCATCCTTACAGGTATGTGTACATTTAAGTGTGTACTGAGGAATATCAGTGGGTAATATAACTTCTGTATTCAAAGGGGTATCATATTTCCTGTATATCTTGTCAGTGTTATTTTTTAGATATGATTATTTTAATCTAATTATGAAGTGCATTTTACGTTTCATTGTGTTTTGTTTTAAATTTGCAGTGGCGTTCTTGAATTTTAATTAATATAAATATAAAATTTAGATATGTTCTTGTAGAACATATTGGATTATTTGTAGTAAATCCTACAGAACCATAGGCCTTTTGAAATTGGAACATTTGACAAATTCCTTTTATCATTTGTAGATTCCTGGGTAAACTGGTTGAAAGACAGTGGATAAAGAGACATTGCCTTGCTCCTACAGATAATACATATGGCCATGTGTTTTGAACTCGCCACCCAAAAAGGGTGGTTTTGTTACGCTTTTCCACATTTTTTTTCAGTTAATGTATGATATCTTGGCTAAGTAGAGGGGTATTACCATGAAATTGGTGTTGTTTGAAAGCTGAATGCAAGCTCTATCAAACCTGTCAATTTGAACATACTCGCACTTGAAATCGCGACACAGCACGCGATAGAATACGGTGAGGCAAGGGTGGTTGAGGGGGGAAGAGGAGGGGGAGGAAGAGGTACACACAAAGTCTATGGGATTTTGCATTCGAAACATTATACCCGTGATAACTTTATGGATATTTATTTTTGTGCTGTGAGCTTTAAGGACTTGATAGCTTAGAGTCTCATGCATCTTTTGACACCACAGTTATAAAGTTCCAGGCATTTGGTAATGCACAGTTCCGAAAATTGCCGCGCTGAGCGCTGTTAAAATGACAATTTCACCATTGACTGTGTATTGTACATAAAGTAACTCAATACAGTTCCTGTTGTATGTGAGGTGACGTTACATAAATGCAGATAACTCAAATATTACTTGAGATAGGGGCCTGAAACTTTGTGAGCTTTTTCATCATAACATAGCCCACCTACATGCAAGTTTTTATAAACATTGGCCCCACCATGGTCAAGATCTTGAGGAGGGGGCAGCCCCCTCCTTGGCCCAGGTTGACCAAAATATTTGAGCCCTTTTATGGTTAAGAATTTTTTTATTAAATGAAGAAACCCCCCCTACAACAATATTTTTCTGAAAGGAAATTTCAAGAGCAATTCAAATGTGAGCAATTACGACCTGGATCAACGGGAGAAAAAATATTGGGGGCTGCAGTAAAAAAAATTAGGGCCCCCAAAAATTAATATTTTAATCAAAATATGTTACTACTTCACCCTACATTGTAGTGAATGGCATTTTTGAAATCTACAGGACATTTCCTTTCAGAAGATGTATACTTTTGTAGGGTTAGAGTTAATACTTCAAAAGTTATGACACTTTGATCCTGACATGTGCATGATTTTTAGATCTAGGTGGTGTAACACAAAAGGGTGCCAGTTCAAAACGCATGGCCCTATAATATTTACATACTACTCCAAACAATATTAAAATATGTGTCATGAACTATTGTAAATGTAAAATATAAATTATATGTCCATTCACTTGAATCCGAGGTTTATTTCCACTATTAACATTTGTCGCAATAGAAACAATGATAAATGCACCACCCTAATTGCAAACGATAATATTGAGTCTTTTATTAACCTAGCAAAACAAGATCAAGACTTGTCTATGTCTCCTCAAGGGGGTTGGGCATCGCTTTCTGAGTTAATAATCATACCTTAATTATCATCATATTTTCAGGGCTCTTTTCCTCAAATCAGCAATGGAAATTTCAGATTCAATGATGAACATGTAAAGGACTTGAACTCATTCATTCAATGTCTCCCTACCTTTGCAAGTACATCTTCTCCTTGCTCTATCTCCATTAACAGGTAATATTCATGAAACATTCTAATTATCAAATAGAGGCAGAGTTTACATATATTTCTTCATCAATTTTTTTTTTTTTTTTATATCGGGCTTTCTTGCTCAAAGATCTTATTTTTTTAAACATAAATATCCAAACTTTTTATATAAGACATACAAGACAATTAACATTCATTTAAGAAAATTTGTTTTTATGACTCCACCTCAAAAGGCATGTTTTAGGCTCATCCGTATCCATGTCTCGTTTTTCTCTTCTCGCATTATCTAAAGATTCGCTGGAGATAGGAACCTCACATTTCATATATTTTATTATTATAGGAAGACAATATGATTAGATTTTGTAGAATGTAGGTCACAGGTCACAGAGGTCAATTTATTAAATTCCAGTTATTGGCCTATCTCAGCGTGAGATTTGAATTCAAAGCCAATGTTATCATGTATCATTAGAAAAAGACAGTGGGATTAGATTTGAGGAATTGTGGGTTAAGTTCAAGGAACACAGAGGACAGTTTACCAAAATCCAGGTAGGCCTAGAGTATCATTAAAATTAATGAAATTAATGATGCTTTTTATCACCATAGGAAGACTTTAAGATCAGATTTTGTAGGTCAAATGTCAATAGTCGCAGATATCACATAAGGAATGCCTTCTGATTAGTTCTAGGTTGGAGGCAAAGTGGCATTTGTTTTTTTTTAATTTAGTTTCATTTTTCTTTCTTTTGTTTTTATTTTATTTTTCAAATGTATTTTATCATGCCCTTGTTCAGCCATACTCCATCACCCAACCCTCAGAACAAAAGCTGTTGCTTCAAGTGTACCTTGGTCTAGTCAGTCTCACAGCACTCCACTCTACCAACCCTCTGTGGTTCCATCACCTAACCCTCAGAGCAGAGTTGGTTCTACCAGTGTGCATTGGTCTAGTCAGTCTCACAGCACTCCACCCTACCAACCCTCATCAATTCTCAGGATATTATGATCATTCCTTTTCAACTACACATCACTCACCTGCACAACAATGGGAAGAGGATTCCTTTTCAACTGGACTTCACTCACCTGCACAACAATGGGAAGAGGGTAATGATGGTTCTGCAAGCATTTCAAGAGGGATTCCATTTTGGAATACTCCCTCTATGTCTGGCTATATAGTAGAGTTGGTGCTACCCCGTACCAAAAGTTAATCTTGATTGAGTTTACCGACTCCTCAAGTTCCAAGATACAAATAACTTGTCATTTCTCCTGAAAGCAATTCTACCAATCCCTGACCAATAATGTGCTTCCCTGGATGATTATGATATTCCAGAGAAGCGACCAAAGGATGAATTCTAATTCTAATATAAATATATATATTAATTGCCACTGATCAAAAGGCAAAAGCTCGATGCTTTCCACCACTGATGCTTAACCCTAAAAAGACTGGGCTATTTTGACACACATAAAGACTGGGGGGGGGGGGGGGGGGGGGGGGCTCATTCAGCCCCCCCTAAGATCTCGGCCGTTGAGCGCGCGATCGCGCCGAAAATTGGCACGCGCGTTACTCACGGCATCCCCTCCAAAACTGAAGAGTCATATTCTCCGAAAAATTTCATTGCTAATTAATTATGCTAATTTAATCAAAAAAATCAAAGATTTGCTCTAATTAATTAATTAAAGCCCTAAAAGTGCTAATTTTTGGTTTACAGGCTCTTTGAAGGCTTCTGGTGAAA